>PVJI01002544.1:0-142419 GCA_004026765.1 Micronycteris hirsuta
GGGTGGGGGTGTGCAAGAGGCAACTGATCCATGTTTCTCTTGCATATCGAGGTCTCCCTCCCTTCCCCTCTCTCTAAAAATAAATAAATAAAATCTTTTTTTAAAACATAAATAAGAGATTGCAGGTAGAAATCAATACAAGGAGAAGAATAAAGGGAAAGATATAGATTAATGGGGGAAGGCATGTTCCTGATGGTAACAGAGGGCCTAAGGAAGGACTGTTTGAGACCCGATCAACGTCGAGAATTTGCCTGTGTGCAAATCTTGAGGCAAAGCGTTCGTTACAGGCAGAGGAAACAGCAAAGGCAGAGTCCTGTGGTAGGAATGAGAGCGTTGTGTATTTGAATCACCACTGCGAGGAATGGGGACTATTTATCAACCGGGTGAGGTATGATTACGTGGGTTTAACCCACTGAGGACTACCTTGGAGCTGACTATCAGAGCGGTATGGCTTAATAAGCCAACCTACGTGACCCTGGGACAACTAAAGCTGGAAGGCTTCAACAGCTGTCACTCAATGAAGGACAGGTCCTAGGTCTGTAACTGCCACTCAGGGCAGTAGCAGCAGCAGCAACTCAGAGTACAGCTCGTGAGTCTGTGGGAGGCTAGAGGCGGCTGGTCCAGCCAAACGCTACTTACATTCTGGACACCGTCGGGCACTGCAGAGCTCACAGCACTCCCGTGCACGTTCTCTGTTCGGTGAGGCATGCAGGATGGCTTTGCTCCGCACCCTGTCGACGAGGAAACTGAAGTGAAATGACTTGCCCCTTATATGGTAAGCTACAGGCGAGGCTGAGACCGTTATTCCTGACCTCCAATAGAGTGTTCATTCCTTAAAGACAGTTACGTGTACCCCAAGACATTAGGGCCAGGACTCTAAATAGCTAATGGGTGGGGAAAGGCTTGCCTCTGCCTTATTTCACCCTAGCTTTATGTAGTTAGCCATATCTCAACTTCTTACCTTCCCTTTTCAGACACATACATTTTGGGAGGCCTCTATTCCTCTCAAAACCCACGCTCAACTTTCTATCACAAGAACATAGCATTTGAGCCCTGGCTGGTGTAGCTCAATGGATTGAGCACCAGCCTTCAAACCAGAGTTGCAGGTTCCATTCCCAGTCAGGGCACATGCCTCAGCTGCAGGCCAGGTCCTCAGTAGGGAATGTGTGAGAGGCAACCACACATTGATGTTTCTCTCCCTCTCTTTCTCCTTCCCTTCCCCTCTCTCTAAAAATAAATAAAATCTTAAAAAAAAAAAAAAAAAGGCCCTGGCTGGTGTAGCTCAGTGGATTGAGCATGGGCTGGGAACCAGGGGGTCGCCGGTTCGATTTCCTGTCAGGGCACATGCCTGGGTTGCGGGCCAGGTCCCCGGTGGGGGCCATGTGAGAGGCAACCATACATTGTTCTTTCTCCCTCCCTTCTCCTCTCTCTGAAAATAAATAAATAAAATCTTAAAAAAATAAAATAAAATAAATAAAATTTAAAAAAAAAGAACATTGCATTTGAATGAGGGACAAATCTTAAATCAATAAGACTAGCAATTCTCTGGAGCAACACTAGTTGCTCCAATAGTAATATACTGTGAGCCATATATTCAATTTAAAATTTTCTATAAGCCACAATTTAAAAAAAAATAAAGAGCCCTGGCTGGTTTAGCTCAGTGGATTGAGTGCGGGCTGGGAACCAAAGGGTCCTGGTTCAATTCCCAGTCGGGGCACATGCCTGGGGTGCAGGCCAGGTCCCCAGTGAGGGCCATGTGAGAGGCAACCACACATTGATGTTTCTCTCCCTCACTTTCTCTCTCCCTTCCCCTCTCTCTAAAAAATTAAATAAATAAAATCTTTAAAAAAAAAATAAAATAGACAACTTAATTAATTTTCATATATTTACTTCAATAGATCAAAATATTGTTTAAAACGCATAGTTGATATAAAATATTCATGAAATAGTTTAAACTTCTTGGTACTAAGTCTTCAAAATCTGGGTGCATTTTACACTTACAGTACATCTCCCTTTGGGCCAGCCGCGCTTCAAGTCCTTAGCAGCACTTGTGGCTTGGACGTTCTGGGACGAAGCAGTTCTGGAAGTAGATCTGCTGGTATCTGGGGCTGACCAGTGTGAAGTTGATAGACATCTTTTTGGAAGAAAGTTATTCTTTTTTATAAAAAAAGATTTTCTTTATTTATTTACTTTAATTTTTCATATTTCTTTTAACTTTAAAAAACATTTTATTGTTGTTCAAGTACAGTTTTCTGCCTTTTCCCCCCTATTTACTTATTTTTAGAGAGGGGAGGGAAGGAGGAAGAGAGAGAGAGAATCATCAATGTGTGGCTGCCTCTGGCAACCCCCAACTGGGGACCTGGCTCGCAACTCAGGCGTGTACTCTGACTGGGAATCGAACCTGAGACTGTTCGGTTCCCAGGTGGATACTCAATCCACTGAGCCATACCAGCCAGGGCCAAATGACCTTTTCTTAAGTTTTTTAAAAAATTTATTGATTTTTAGAGAGAGAGGAAGAGGGAGAGAGAGGAAGAGGGAGAGAGAGAAAGAAAGAAACATGGATTTGTTGTTCCACTTATTGATGCACTCATTGGTTGATTCTTGTGTGTGCCCTGATGGGGGATCAAACCCATAACCTTGGTGCATTGGGATGATGTTCTAACCAACTGAGCTACCCGACCAGAGCAAGATTTTTTCCAATGTCCCTCATATCACACTCGATCAGCATGTACTGAGTTGTCTGCCAAAAAAAAAAAAAAGAAAAAATAAAAAAAAAGTAATGAAAAGGACCTATAGTTAAGTCACCGTTTTAAATTGGGGAGGATTGTCCTGACTGATGTGACCCAGTTGGTGGGGCGTTGTCCTGCGAAGCCGCAGGTCAATGGGTCAGGGCAGGTATGAGAGGCAACCAACTGATGTTTCTCACTCACACCAATGCTTCTCTCCTCTCTTTCTCCCTCCCCTCTCTCTGAAAATAAATAAATAAACTTGAAGGGGATTACATTAGAAGTGCTCTCTCAGATTATCTAGCCCAGGCGTCCCCAAACTTCAGCCCTGGGCCATCTCTGGCTCACTGCCTGTTTTTTTCTACAGTTTGGGAGCTAAAAATGGTTTGTACATTTTCAAATGGTTTCAAAAATTGATAGGAGAGCCCTGGCTGGTGTAGCACAGTGGATTGAGCACGGGCTGGGAACCAAGTGGTCCCGGTTCAATTCCCAGCCAAGGCACATGCCTGGGCTGCGGGCCAGGTCCCCATGAGGGCCATGTGAGAGGCGACCATACATTGCTGTTTCTCTCCCTCTCTTTCCCCCTCCCTTCCCCTCTCTCTAAAAAAAATAAATAAAAAAAATAAAATCTTTAAAAAAAAATTGATAGGAGAGTAACGCTTCATGACATGTGAAATTCACAATTCTGAAATTCACAATTCTGTGTCTGTAATAAAATTTCATTCGAACACCGCCACACTCACTCATTACATTTCGTCTGTGGCTGCTTTTGAGCTCCAGCAGCAGAACTGAGTAGTTGCCATAGAGATGATGTGGCCCACCAAGGCTGAAAGAGTATTATCTGGCGTCTTACAGAAGTTGGCCAATCCCTGGACTAGGCCAGTAGCTCCCATTGTACTGGGGAGTTAAAGCCCAAAGAGAAAAATGTCCTGAGACCATTGTCCAGTTGAACCAAAGGATGAAATGAGAACTCTGTGGTATCTCGTTAGTGTTCTTTTCTTTTTAAAAAAAAAGATTTTATTTATTAATTTTTAGACAGAAGGGAAGGGAGGGAGAAAGAGAGGGAGAGAAACATCAATGTGTGGTTGCCTCTCACGTGGCCCCCACTGGGGACCTGGCCTGCAACCCAGGCATGTACCCTGACTGGGAATTGAACCGGCGACCCTTTGGTTCACAGCCTACGCTCAATCCACTAAGCTACATCAGCCAGGGCTTCTTTTCTTTTTTTTTAAATTGATTTTCAAGTACAGTTATCTCCATTTCCTCCCCTACACTCCCCTCTTTTCACTACACTATCCCATAAAAGCAGATAAACAAAAGTGCCTCAGTGTTTCACGACGACAACCGCTCTGTCCTTGAACATGCTTCATCTCTGCTCATTCTCACGCACAGGCCTAAACTGGGTTTCAGTGTGCGTGGCTGCATCTGTAACCTCCAGGGGGCAGCACTGACTCAGAGGACTCCAGAGTGCAACCCCACATCCAAGAGATAACCAAAATAGAATCTATATACATATTGTCCTGTCCAAAAAAAAAGAAAAGGAAAAAAGGGTTGCTTTGATGTTTTGATGACATGCACACATACTAGTGCAGGTGTAAGACACTTTACATTTTTATTTTTTTGGATGCCAAAGGTGAATTCAAGCACAAAGAATCCCCGTATCTGGCTAGAATGGAAGGTACAGAAGCCAAATCAGCAGCAAAAGAAAGGTGGTCCTCGCTCAGTTGGTTAGAGCGCCGTCCCAGTAAGCCAAGGCTGTGGGCACACCAATCTCCAGACAGGGCACGTAAAGAAGCAACCAATGAATGAATGCATCAGTAAGTGGAACAACAAATCACTGTTTCTCTCTTTCTAAAATCAATCAATATATATTTTTTTAAAAAGGTGGTCATTTCAGACAGAAGCACCCACACCTTTAAAAGTAAAAACAAAAGCCTATTTTCTAAGTATTGGGGGAGCATGGAGAGGAAATTAGTTCTCCCAGAGCCCTAGGGACAGTCTTTAAGTAGGTGAATGGAGCTGTGCTCGTAACCCAGATTTGTCCTTGTGCTGCGTGGGCTGGAGAAGGGGGTGCCATCTCTTCATTTTGGGGTGTCTAATAATAAAATGGGGCTGGTGGGGCTTGCAGCCTGGTATCAATGAGGTGTTTATGAAGTACAATCAACGTCTGTGTTGGGTTTTGACATCCTTCTGATGAAAAGGTGCCCTGTGCGGGATGCAAGATGGACTGGTGTTACTGCAGGGGCAGATCTAGTTTGTGGGTGTCACCGTAGTTATTGTTTACTGAGGCCGTGGAGAGAAAAAGTAGGCTAAGACCAGGTGCCACAATCTGTCAACTTGACCTAGAGCTGGGCCACAGGAAACCTGTACAGGCAGACTATCTCATCAGGTGGTGCAGAGAAATTTCACTGAGAACGCAGAAACCCCTCGAGGCAGACTGGTTAGCGTCACCCCACGTCACCACACCTAGAAGACATCTGGTGGGGCTAATTAGAAAAACACAAATGGCACTGGGGCTTTACGAGGAGGGGCCTGAGTTGCATTACTCAGCAAGTATCTTTCCTCAGCTTGAGCTTGACGACTGAGATTTTCTGAGGTGTGAGTATTTTTCCTAAGTAATCCTAAAAGGCCTGGTGCTGGGGAACAGCAGGAACTAGGCTGGTTGCCTAATTAAGCATCCCCATACTGTGACACTTAAAAACACTTATGGGAATCCCAATGAGTCCTAATGTCTAATTCCTAAATTTAATCCTCAATTGCCCCACTGACTCCTCTTGTATGACCTTGGTTAATTACGTACTATCTAATCACCAGTGATAATGATAAAAATTGGAAATGATGGCATGAATTAGTGAATTAACTTCTTGAAGGTATTCCATCAGGACCAAAGATAAGGGCTTCTCCTAGGAATTAAATCTCAGCATACTGGAAATTGCTTTCAAACTCCAGCAATTAACTGTATTACTCACTTTAGTAGCTGGAACGCTAAGAAAATGGAAATGCACTGAATGGGATTTTGTTTTTCTTATTTTTCTCAGCCAGAACTTTGGTCCACATCAGTCCCATAATATGTAGGAAGACCATGTAGAATTATCATGAAAATAGTCCAGTGCATTTGGGATATTTTAAGAAATCCGCAGCAAAAATCAATAAATTTAAAACTTTATCATGTTATCTAGAAAAGTAAATCCACAATACCAAAATTGTATTTGATTTGGAAATAATAATCTACAAAAAAAGAGAGAAAGAAATAGCCCTGATTTGTGTGGATCAATGGATTGCGTGAGAGCCTTTGAACCAAAGGGTCACCGGTTCGATTCCTAGTCAAGGCACATGCCTGGGTTGTCGGCCAGGTCCCTGGTCGGGGGTGCATGAGAGGCAGCCACACATTGATGATTCTTTCCCTCTCTTTCTCCCTCCCTCTCTCTCTAGAGATAGATAAATAAAAATCTTTAATAAAAAAGGAAGAAATTAAAGATAAAGGTAATACAACATTCATGTGCCCAGTACTGCAAATGTAACTTGGAATTTCATTTATGACATTCACATCAAGCTAATTAGATAGTTTTGGTTTTCTGGCTTTTGTATCCTTCTGGCAGCTTTGTAACATTACATGCTTTAGTACTTTAAATTCCATCTTATGTCACGTATCCCATCCTTGAGTTTCAAACCCGTTGACACTTTAGGTCCTGATATAATCCTCCAGGAAAAAAATCCAACTAATAATGACTGTTTCCATATTTTTATTGTATTTCTCATTTGAGGAGTCAAAAAAAGTCAGTGGGCTTAATCCTAATTGCCCCAACACAAACACCCTAGGTTTGAATAGCATTTCTCAGATTATAAGATACTTTTACATCCATTCTCTCATTTCATGGATCTTCAAAACAACCTTGTGGGGTAGATATGACATATATAGTGTAGTTATTTAATAGATTTATTTCTAAAGTGAATTCAATGAATATTTATTGAACTACTGTTTGCCAGGCACTATTTTATTTTATTTTAATTTTATTTTTTAAGGTTTTATTTATTTATTTATTTATTTATTTTTAGAGCGAGAGGAAGGGAAGGAGAAAGAGAGGGAAAGAAACAGCAATGTATGGTTGCCTCTCACATGGCCCTCCGGGGACCTGGCCTGCAACCCAGGCATGTGCTCTGACTGGGAATCGAACCGGGATCCTCTGGTTCCCAGCCCGTGCTCAATCCACTGAGCTACACCAGCCAGGGCTGCCAGACACTATTTTAGATAATGACCATTCAATGGGACATAAAATCTATCAAAACCCTGCCAGAAATGTCTGTGACTTGCACAAGGACATTGAAAGGACTAAATCCAAACCCTTTTGACTGGTGTACTATGTCACTATTTCCATCTTCAGTTGGAAAACTGAAGCACAGAAAACTTACCTAACTCTGTCTTTTGGTATATTAGTGACATTTCTTGTATAGACTTGCTCAATCACATCTGCTCTCCAGCATTTGCACCCATCCACTCCGGCTTCTGGTCTTTTATTAGATGAACTATTTGATACTGCTGTCTAAAGCCATTTCCTTCATATATCTGTCCCACCTCTCAAACTTAAGGGCATGGATCCGGCACCCACATCAACTCTACTGTGTCAGCTGTCAGAAATGTTGTGAAAAGTATTTTAATTTCTTCCACCTTAAAAAAAAACATTTTTCTCGATTGCATTTCCCTAGCCACTTGTCCCTTGTGAGCTATGATTCCGTTTTTCTGCTGTGTACAGCAGACTACTCCCATTCTCTAATTTAGAAGTCTCTAATTTGTTCTTATTGAACAAATGCAGAGTAAGTGAACCCGGGATGTTTCTCATAAATATAAGTTCAAATATTCAGAGGACTTCTCACCAAAGACAAACAAACGAACAAATAACACCCCCCCCCAAACTGGTTCTATATTTCTCCAAAAGGCAGAACTACAGCCAATGGTTACAAACATTCAGCATGTTTGTACAAATAATTTGTTTCTCCAATATAATGAGTGCTACACTTTTTCAAAGACAGGAGATATCTTAAAAAAAAAAAATAGCATTCTTGGACCTCTCAAGGGAGTTGAATTCTCATCACATATCCTCTGCACCGGTAACTGACGCACTCATGCATCGGAAGTACAGGGTCCGGCAGAAGTAACGCCTGCTCGAGTGTGGCTGCTAGGGTAATAATATGGGTGTAATAATTTAGTTTTAATTTGAACATTTCACCTAAAACGTCCTATGGTGTGCTTGAATGTGATATTATGTTACAGAATTACATACTTATGATTTTATAATAAAAGATTTTCTAATAAAACAGGGACGATATTTGTGCCATATCCTGCATATCTCAAGTCAGCTAACTGGCTTGTTGAGGAAAAGGTCTCTATTCCTCACCTATGTTTTAAGTTCTACATGTGTGATTCTCAGGAGGCGTGCGGAAAGTTCCATAAAGCAGATATAGCAGAATCTCCTGAACTTCTGATATTCATTCTAGGAGACAGTCTTCCTCAGGCCCAAATGAATCACTACCAGCATGCATCAGCGTGACTGATGGGAGGGTGGTGAGTGCTGGGACAAGGGAAAAATAGTTGAAGACTATTCTAAAATAAGCTGGAGAGAGCAATATTTCAAAAGTAATTAGAATATATAAATGTAAGTGTATATACTAGGCTTCATCCAAATTGATAAATATTTCAAGATAAAGGTTGTTTTTTTTTAAAAAATATTTTATTTATTTATTTAGAGAGAGGAGAAGGGAGGGAGAGAGAAAGGGAGAAACAGCAATGTATGATTGCCTCTCACGTGGCCCTCACTGGGGACCTGGCCTGCAACCCAGGCATGTGCCCCGACTGGGAATCGAACCGGGACCCTTTGGTTCCCAGTCCGCGCTCAATCCACTGAGCTACACCAGCCAGGGCAAGATAAAGGTTTTTTAAAAAAGATTTACTTAAAAAATTTTATATTTACTTTTAATTTTTGTTTATTTATTTTTAGAGGAAGGGAAGGAGAAAGAGAGGGAGAGAAACATCAATGTGTGGTTGCCTCTTGCACGCCCCCTACTGGGGACCTGGCCCGCAACCCAGGCACGTGCCCTGATTGGGAATCGAACTGGCGACCCTTTGGTTCGCAGGCAGGCACTCAATCCACTGAGCCACACCAGCCAGGGCTATTTATTTACTTTTTAGAGAGAAGGAAGGGAGGGAGAAACATCAATGTGCTAGAGATACATCAATTGGTTGCCTCTTGCACACCCCCAACTGGGGACGTGCCCAGCAACCCAGGCAGGTGCCCTGACTGGGAACTGAACTGGTGACCTTTTGGTTCGCAGGCTGGCACTCAATCCACTGAACCACACCAGCCAGGGGAAAAGATAAAGTTTAAACAACTATTCAGAATACATGTTTCTGGATAAAATACATGTGACACCTTGTATCTGTATTTTATCACTACAAATTATTCCTTATGTTCCATAAGGAATAATGTAATACAATTGAAGATTAAAAAAAAATTTGACTTCTGTATAATTATCAGTACACAAGATTTAGAAGGTGGAGCTTGAACGCAGAGTGATAAATATATATTTTTTAATAGCAGAATTAAGCACTAACATTTTATTTTTTTAATTTTTTTAAAGATTTTATTTATTTATTATTAGAGAGAGGGGAAGGGAGGGAGACAGAGAGGGAGAGAAACAGCAATGTACGGTTGCTCCTCACATGGCCCTCACCGGGGACCCGGCCCGCAACCCAGGCATGTGCTCTGACGGGGAATCGAACCGGGACCCTTTGGTTCCCAGCCCGCACTCAATCCACTGAGCTACACCAACCAGGCCTATATTTTATTTTTTTAAATATAGTTTTAAAGATTCTATTTATTTTAGAGAGGGGGGAAGGGAGAGGGGGGAAGGGAGTGGGGGGAGAGAGAGAGGGAGAGAAGCATCGATTGGTTGCCTCTTACACACGCCCCGAGTGGGGACTGAACCCACCTTGACCAAAAGTTGAACTGGGTGACCTTTTACTTTGCAGGCAGATGCCCAATGGTGCCACAGCAGTCAGGGCAATAAACACATTTTCGAATGAAGCACACAGGCACACTCGTTAGCAGCTGTTCACTGGGGACTGGTGTTGCTAGAGCAGGCTGGCAGTGACAAGTGGTAAAAACCTGTTGAAACATCTGGGCACTTCACTCAGGTTATTACCTTTCTTGTGAAGAAGTGAGTTCGTCGTCATTGTTCTAACACTTTTATAGGAAGTCAAACAGAGGCTGCAAAGTGCTCAGTGATTACTGAGGCATACATTTGAGAAACCAGGGCAAAGTCTGCTTTGTTGCGTCTCTAAGCACGGCATGACTGGCTGAATCACCTAGAACCACTGGTGAGCACTGAGGGTTATTTAAATTCTAGGAAAACCTCTGTGCTAGATTCTCTGTCCTACTGACCAAATTCTTCCACGTACTGACCAAATTCCAAGCTCAGAATTTGCAGATTTTATAGGAGATAGTATTCTTTTTCAAAGAAATTACATATTATTCACGTCATTATGGAACAGATACAAGGCTAGAAGCAGACCATATCATGAGGGTGGTACAATTCTTCCAGACGCCTGAAGGTTTCCAGTTCCTGATTCTTTTACTGATTCAGGAACTTTTTTTTAATTTTTAAATTTTTTATTTATTTTCAAAAGATTTTATTTATTCATTTCTAGAGAGAGGGGAAGGGAGGGAGGAAGAGAGGAAGAGAAACATCAATGTGTGAGAAACATCAATTGGCTACCTCTTACATGCCTACAACTGGGGACCTGGCCTGCAACCCAGGTATGTGCCCTGCCTGGGAATCAAACCAATGACCTTTTGGTTCACAGGCCAGCGCTCAACCCACTAAGCCACACCAGCCAGAGCACCTTTTTTTGTTTTGTTTTCTTTTTTAAAGATTTTATTTGCTTATTTTTAGAGAGAAAAAAGGGAGAGAGAGGGAGAGAAACATCAATGTGTGGTTGCCTCTCACACATCCTCAACTGGGGGCCTGGCCCGCAACCCAGGCATGTCCCCTGACTGGGAATCGAACCAGAGACCTGTTGGTTCGATGGCCGACACTCAATCCACTGAGCCACACCAGCCAGGGCATTTTTTTTGTTGTTGTTGTTTAAATCACTAATTTTTATTTAAATTGCAATAATAAATTGATAATTATCCCATTTTTTCTCTTTTTTTTAATTGTTGTTCTTGATCCAGGAACCTTTTAAAACTGAGGTACAGCCCTGGCTGGTGTAGCTCAGTGGATTGAGAATCAGAGGGTCGCCAGTTCGATTCCCAGTCGAGGCACATGCCTGGGTTGCTGGCCAGGTCCCCAGTGAGGGCCATGTGAGAGGCAACCACACATTGATGTTTCTCTCCCTCTCTGTCTCCCTCCCTTCCCCTCTCTCTAAAAACAAAACAAAAACTGAGGTACTTTCTAGCATCACCGTCCCTAGCATCTTCCCCTGCAACTCTACTTTTCCAAAGACTAACGTTTTTCTTCAACCCAGTCCAATCGAGTCTACTTCTCCACCAGAGCTGCTCTTGTCAGAGACCCCAGTGGCCTCCTTGCTGCTGCGACAGTCAATTCGCAGGCCTCAGCCTCTCGGCAGCGTTCCGCAGCCCGTCACTCCCTCCTTCAAGCGTTTCTTCCGGACACCACTTGGTTTTCCTCCCACCCAACTGGTTTGCTCTTTCTGTTGCTCTGCAAATTCCTGGCTTCTGAGACCTTTCAAGTGTGATGTGCCTCAGGGCTTTTCTGGTTCTTTCCTTCTATATCTACACTTACTCCCTGGGTGATCTCATTCACTTTTAGACTTCAAATGCCACTTATATGCTATATAAAAAGGTGAGATTTTATGGAAAAATATGTATCTTCAGTACTTCCCCCCAACTGAAGACTTAAATCCAACAGCCTAATGAGTACCTAATAAACAGCTCTATTTGAATATTTAGTATCTCAAACTGAACTCTTGATACTACTCAGGAAAATTGTTCTATCCAGTATTACCTATTTGTTGATTACAACTCGACCTTCTACTTGCCCAGGTCGAAAACCTTGGGGCCACTCATGACTCCTTTTATCAACCCCATGCTCAAGCCATCAGAAAGTCCTCTTGGATTTACCTTCAAAATATATCCAGGATCCCTAGGTAATTGAACTTATGTTATTTTTCATCTGGATTACTGATACAGCCTCCCCCACTGGGCTCCTGCTTCTATCCTTGGCCACTTATTCTCAATATTTCTGAAAACTAATTTCATGTAAAAACCTCCACGCCAATTAAAAGCCAAAGTCCTCCTACACTGCCTGCCGGTTTCTTTCTTTCTTTTTTTAGTTAAAGATTTTATATTTAGAGAGAGGGGAGGGAGGGAGGAAGAAAGGGAGAGAAACATCGATGTGTGGTTGCCTCTTGTGTACCCCTGAGAACCTGGCCCACAACCCAGGCATGTGCCCTGACTGGGAATCGAGCAGGTGACCTTTCAGTTCACAGGCCAGCACTCAATCCACTGAACCACAGTAGCCAGGGCTGCCTACAAGTTTCTATAGATCTGACTCCCATTCCCCTTATCTGATGTCCATTATCTTCTATCCTCCCCTCATTGCTCATTCTGGTTCGGCCACACTGGTTTCCTTGCTAGTTTTCATGTGTTAGTCATGCTCCTATCTGAGGACTTTTGCACTTGCTGTTCCTTTTCTCTGGCCCCTCTTCCCTTAATCAGTTTGCTCTTGTAGCTACTCAAGTCTTCACATCTCTTTTTTTTTTTTTCTTTTAAAGATTTTATTTTTAGAGAGAGGAGAAGGGAGGGAGACAGAGAGGGAGAGAAACAGCAATGTGTGGTTGCCTCTCACATGGCCCTCACTGGGGACCTGGCCAGCAACCCAGGCATATGCCCTGACTGGGAATCGAACCAGTGACACTTTGGTTCCCAGCCTGCACTCAATTCACTGAGCTACACCAGCCAGGGCTTCAAATACCTTTTCTAAAATAAAAAAAAAAAAGTAATTATTTACTGATTTTGAGAGAGAGAAGCATCAATTTATTGTTCAACTTATTTTTAATCCTCAACTGAAAATGTTTATTAGAGGAAGGGGGGAGGGAAGAGAAAGACAGAGAGGAGAGGAAGAGAAACATCACTTGGTTGCCTCCAGTACATGCCCCAACTGGGGATCAAACCATCAACCTAGGTATGTGCCCTGACTGCGATCGAACCCACAACCCTTTGGTGTACAGGATGAGCTCCAACCAACTGAGCTACCCTGCTAGGGCCAAGTATCTTAATGAAGTTTACTCTGACCACCCCATTTAAAATTGCAACACGTTTCCAGGGGTGGGGTGGGTAGAGGTAGAAAAGAATATAAGGATGATAAATGATGGAAAAAATAAAATTTAAAAATAAAATGAAATCACGTTTCATCTCTCTTCTTGTATTTCCGCCATTGCACTTATTGCTCCTGTGAATTTCCTTTACATTGTACTTATCGTCTCTTGCCCCTTCCCATCACAACCCACCCCTCACCTCCCTCCGCATACGCTCCATGAGAACAGGGATCTGTTTTACTCAGCAATGTACCCTAAGAACTTAGGATAAAATCTAGCACAAGGTTGATGCTTAAAAATTATTTGTTAAACAAATAAAGATCTTGACTTTTAGAAGTCTTTTTGATGTACTGTCTACCTGGGCCATTTAAATCATGATGCGAAAATGATAAACCAGGTTTCACAGGATCTGCACAATTATCAGGGCAAAATTTTGTTTTAGGGTAGATCATTTGTCGTCTGGCAGGACAAATGTTGGACTGTTTAAGATGTATTTAAAAAAAAAATTTATGGATGTTCCTCTTTTTCTATGGAACATACCATCGGCAGCAAGCATTTGTTCTTTGAACTCCAATACTTCTGAAGTGCTGAACTTCTAAGTTTTGGCTCAAAGGGGAAAAGATTATTATAGCATGTGGGAGTGCTTAGCTGCTACCAAAAATATTTTGAAGGACTTCCCACATTACCAAAGTCTCTAAAGGAGCTCATTTATCCTCACCAGGAAAAAGTTATTATTATAGTTAAGTTTCCTCCTATTCCATAGTCTGGCATGAGAAGCTGTCCTTTCCTGGAACAATGGATAGAAATATTTATTACGTCTCTATGTTGTTTGGAAAAGGTGCATACAAGCTTCACCACACACCAAAACTAAACAAACAAAATCAAAGGCAATAAGAAACAATAAAGTAAAACAAGTTAACAAAATCAAAGGCATGAGCCAAAGAGGCTCAGCACATACCACCATCTCTATTCCACACTGGCTGCCCCAAAGACCTGGCAGTGAAGGTGCTGGTTAACCCCTAATCTCTTTCAGAGAACACAAACTGGTACTAATTAATTCAGAAGCTCAGCTTTAGGTTAAGAAAAACTACAGTAACAACGGATTGGTAATCTTGTAATTCACTGGTCCTGCCTGGCTGACAAACTTGAAGAGACCCAGAACTAACTGCACAAAAGCCTTTCCACTTCCAGGACAGATCTGAGATTGGGGCTATTTCAAAATCTGTTTATTTGCACATGGCTCTCTGTACATCTAAAGTTCACCTGTAAGTGCTTGGGCTTTGGCCTCAGAAGTTGGAAAATGTTCTGAGGCCAGCATTAGGGTGGGGGAGGTGGGTTATTTCTAAATTTCTGTTCAACTGTTTTGCAAACATATGGCACTGGTCATAAGAGAGAGGTAAACAGTACAAAATACCACCTACTCTTAGGAAAATACAAATCGTCCTGGCCAGGTAGCTCAGTTGGTTAAAATATCTTCCCCATACTTCACGGCTGTGGGTTCAATTCCCAGTCAGGACACATATAACAATCAACCAATGAATCATAAATAAGTAGGACAACAAATTGATGTTTCTCTCCCCTCCCTAAAATCAATAATTTAAAAATTCTTTAAAATTTGCAAATTTTTGTGCAAAAAAGGTGTGCTTTTTGTGTTACATTTTAATAGTTAAAGGTGTGAAATAAGTTATGCATTTTATAAATAACAACACGCTAGTAATTAGAATTGTTTAAGCAGATTCTTCTACATCTGTACCAAGTGAAGGATGGATTATGCAACCATCTGAATTTCAAGTGGTTAGCTAATTAGGTGCGTAATATTTTGTCTGGATTCGGATAACATCCTAATTTCCAAATAAAACTAATAGTTTCATACTATTTAATTTTGGTAGTCCAGGCAAAAAAGCACTTAAAAATAATTAACACATTTCACAAACTTTCATCACTAAAAGAATGAAGAGTATTGTGCTTTACAGAATGTTAAGAGTAAAAAAAATTAAAACTATGCAGTGCTTCTAGTTAGACCAGAATGAAAACAAAATTTGGGCTCTAACAGCCACTCCTGAGATGTTTCATCTAGAAGCCATCAAATCCTGATTTGTGCCCTCACAACAAATATTTTTACATTTTCATCCTATCATTACGAGTATAACCAACCCCCTATAATTATACACAGTAAGAACCGCCTCCCCCCCAAAAAAACAAACCCTTCTGTAACTATGACACCAAAAGACCTGAGCCAGAAAAGGTTGGCTCGGTTATGAACTCATTCTGCTGTGAAGAAAACAAACTGAAAAGAAAAAAAAAAACAAAAACCCTTAACCAAAATACCTTGCACAAAAAAACAAGGTTGGAAGACAAATTTAGCAGCATTACTCTTAAATTTCCTGGCTTTGTTGATCCGAGCCGCAAAGTTACCATTAAAAATGCCAAGATTCACATTTAAAAATTTCCCCTGAAACCAGGAAAACAATAGTTCTTTCAGGATTTGAAATGACACTGGAAGGCACATAATAGAGACTTTTATTGAGTCAATTTGTTATTTACATACTCATAAGAGACTTAAAAAAGAAGTTAAATGGAAGTCGTTCTCAACAGACAGAAATGAGATGTTCTCAACCATTGTTCCAGTTTATGGCTCAGATATAAATAATGGGCCATAAAACCTTATCTGAAAATAGTGGCGCAGTGCGTGCTTTACAGCCAGCCAATGAAAAGCCATCGCCTCTGTTCTCCTACTCTGACAGCACTTCAAAGACCTTTTTTTTTTTTTTTAAAGAGACCGACCTCTCGGTTACACGGGTGTTTGGCACCTTTGTTGGGTTTCCCACTGGCGAAGCCGCGCAGTGTAACTTCTCTGTGCAAAACGCCATTATGGTTCAAGGCAGGGGACGCAAACGAGTGTGCTACTCGCACCAGCGTAGGACTCCAGAAACACCTTCCTTCTCAGGGTGCAATTCCAGCTTCCCACGGTTAAGTTCCGAGCACTGCCTCATAAAATGTATTCCTTTCACATAGCAAGGATGGGGCGGAGAAATCCCACTTTGGAAGGGCTTAAGAGGGCGGAAAAGATCCGGGCTCTGTGCACGCCTCTCTGCGGCTTTTCGGGGGTTCACACGCCGCGCGCAACTAGCGCACCTCGGGCGGGCCGCGAGACAGCCCGGGGCCGGAGCTTCCAGCCCAGAGGCGAAGAACAAAGGAGACCCACTCGCCTGCGCGACACGCGGCGGGAGGGGAGCCCGGGCGCCGCCGCCGCCGCCGCCGCCAACCCGCCTCCCCCGCCCCTGCGAGCAGCGGCCGCCCCTCCCCCACCGCCCTGCCTCCTCGGCGGCGCGAAATGGCGGCCACGCCACAAAATGGCAGCCGGGGATGGCCCCCAGCGGGCGCTAACCTAGACAAAACAAGACTCCACGGATCCCGTGCACCCAACACAGCCGTGCCAGTCCCAGCTTCCTTCTGGTGGCTGTCAACCGTCCCGCCTCCGGCACTCGCACCGTCGCAGCCCCACGGCCGTAGTGGGCCTTCCCACGCCGCAGGCCGGCAGGCAGCCCCTGTAGTCCACAGCTCAGCGGTGCCTTAGTGCGGGCGCTGCCTTCCCTCTTCCAAATCCCCCCCAAAACGCCTGCCAGGCCACCTCTGCGTGCCCAGGACTCCCGTCGGGTGTGTGGGGGAGTGCCCTTTTAGGGTCCTCACAGTCGCATCGCTAGCTCCAGACCACCAAAGACAGAAAAAGGGGGATCAAAGGATATCCCCAAGTAAGGGGAAAAAGCGGGTTCAAGCGCCCCAGACTAGTACTAAAGCAGCGACGTGGAATTCTAACGCCCTGAGCCTGCACTCGAGAGCGCAGCGAAGAGCCCCGGTGGCCTGCGAGCGCGAAGGCAGCTCCAGAGGGCTGATGTCGGCTTTCGCTTCACCATGCAAACATCCAGGGAGCGTGTCGGGCCTTTCATCGATCTCCCCCTGCCCTCTCCCTGCGCTGAGGGGCCTGGGGGCTGGGCACAGGCAGAGGAAGGAGCGGCTGCTGAAGTCCCCATGCTTTTCCCTCTGGCGTTAGGGCCTTGGTGGACTTGAACTTGGCTTTGGCCGTGGGTGGCTTCATGGGCTGGAGGCTGGGCGGTGGGGGGTGTACTTGGGATTTTTCGGTTTCTTTCGCTCAAAAGCCGCTTCCCTGCGCTCCCCATCCCCCAACTTCCCTAGGGCTCCGTCGTTCCAGAAACTTGTCAGAGAAACTCCGCAGAAAGCCTCAAGGTCTGCCACCGCCTCCCTCCCAAAACATGCGCAAGGGCCTAGGCAGAAAGCTCGGCGCGCGCGTGTGCGTGTGAGAGTGGTGCGTGCGCGCGCGTGCGCGCTCGCTGGGATGGGGGGGCGGTTCTGTCACAATGAGAGAACAGGTTTTTCTGCCCTCCCCCAACGTTCCGTCGTTGCGCAAGCGCATTGGGGCAGCTACCCGGGCCTTTGAGAGAGGTAGGGAGGAGCCGGCCGCCAGCGCCCGAGCGTTTCTCCGCGCGCCTGCGCACTGGGTTGTCTTCGCCGCGCAGTCTTCCAAGGTGTTTGCGGTAGCGTCTTTGATTTGAAGTGCATCTGAGCGCTTCAGTTGTGCCCTACGCACTGTTTCCTCAACTCCCACTCGCGAAAACTGCAGCCTCTTGACGGTTTATTAATTCTGTAGCGCTGGTTTCCCGGAGATTAGCCTTCCCTTTGTGCCTCAGGACTGAGGCTGGATCATGTCTCCTTGGCCTCCTTCCACTCTTGCCTGCGCCATGTTTGGAATGATCCTGAGTGGATTTGGCCTCCGGAGTGGGAAGGAGCTTTCTCCAAACCCGGGAAACATCCCTGGCCTAAGACTTCGCGGTGAAAGTGCTGGCTTCCATGAGGCACTGCTTGCAGTTCTTTCTCACTAAGCTAAAATAAAAGTTTTTGTTTTTGTTTTTTTGCAACGCTTCCTTTGGTCCTCCGCTGGCCACTAGGTTTGTCCTCCGTTTGTGGATGTGGACAAAGAAAGGGCCTTGGCGACAGTTCTGTCTCCCTTAGCAGAACTGAGCTTGAATCGAGCGGTAACCATAGTAACCTAAATGCGTTTACTCTTTTTAAAGTGTCTTCCCCCCACCCTACCCCCCGCCTTCTTCTTTCCTTAGGGTGAAAATTATTGCCAGGGTAGTGGGTTCTTAGAACTGCACTGTGCCCCCTCCCCGAAAAAAAAAAAAGTTCTTTACGTTACCATGTAATCCACTGCCATCCAACCCCATTTTTTAAATTCAGCAGCTTAATTAAGGTTCCTTTAGCAGGGCACTGAGGTTGGCCACTTCTCCAGCCTAACCTTTGTTTCTATGCCACCCTTCCTTTTGAAGTTCCTTCGTTTCCCTGGAGTAACTGCCTTCCTATATGCCTCAGCATGTAATGTACCTTCAGATCCTCATAGAAGTAAGGTTTAAAAAGGGAGCTTGTTTGCGAAAAAGGCACTTTGGAGGCCCCTAAAGACTGACGTGTCAGTTGCCATTTGGGATTGATAGTCGCGAGCCTTATTTTGTCTCTGAAGTTGTTGGGCAGTGCTCACTCGTCCCCAGGTGAGAAAGCACCATTCGCCGTTGCCAGTCCAGGCCAGCCCCGGTCATCGCTGTGGGCGGAGCCACTCAGTGGTTCCTAGGGACGGGATCTTTCTTCCTGGTGGGAATTTTGAATTGGTGCTAGATTCAACAGGAACTTCGTATATGAAAAGCTATCTAGAGGCTGTTGAAGTGCTAGAATATTCTCCCTCTGCTAACAAGACTATAATTTGAGACTTGGAAATGACCAGATCAGCTGTCCCTTGAATTCGCAGAATTTCTGTTAGAGATTGTCTTAAATTATGGTTAACTAGAGTCTATAAAGACAAAGTTCCTACAGCAAGGATATCACTACTAAATAAGGGAAAATATATTGAGTATGTACATTTTATAATTTTGAATAGGCATAAAGTCAGGGTTCTTATGTGCTAATAATTAGACTCTGGAAATTGATCTTTAGGGAAACTATATTTAAGTTGCAAATTATGAAGGACAAAAGTATCCTGCTTTAAAGCCACTTTTAAAATATTTTATTTATTGATTGTTTAGAGAGAGAGAGGAAGGAGGAGAGAGAGCGAGAGAAACATTGATTTGTTTCCCTTATTTATACAGTCATTGGTTGATTCTTGCATGTGCCCTGACAGGGGATCCAACCTGCAACTTTTGTGCTACCAAGCCAGCATTAAAGCCACTTTTTTTAGGTGAAAAAAAATTTTTTTAAGTAAAAGGTTTATGCTTGGATGTGTGTTTATCTTGTGGGGGTAGGAGAAAACGCAAACCCTTTTTATATATTCATCTCACCATACCCCTCCTACCAGCTAATATACAGTACAGTGAAATCCTTAGTTGTGACCCTTGCTCGTTCTGTTTTCTTAGCAAAAAACATTTTAACCTTGGCTGGTGTGGCTCAGTGAATTGAGTACTGGCCTGCAAATTCCCGGTCAGGGCACATGCCTAGGTTGTGGGCCAGGTCCCCAGTAGGGGACACGCAAGAGGCAACCACACATTGATATTTCTCTCCCTCTCTTTCTCCCTCCCTTTCCGTCCCTCTAAAATAAATAAATAAAATTTTTTCCCCTGGCCCACAATCCAGCATGTGCCCTAGACTGAAGATCGAACCGGTGACCCTTTGGTTTGCAGGCCAGCACTCAACCACTGAGCTACAACAGCCAGGGATAAAATCTTAAAAAAAAAAAAGTATATTCTACCATATAGGTATAACCATAATTAATATTTGCAAATATTCTTCCAGTCTATTTTTATTCAATATCATAAACATTAGTAAATTATGTTCATAATTTAAATATGAGGTGCATTAGCAATATTTCCTCAGAGGGGAAAAAAGTTACTTTTAGCAACTTTCCAGAGAAATGGGAGAAACATAACTTCATTTTTTAAATGAAAATATCAGTCATTATATTAATTTTTGGAAAACTAAAACCAATATGGAATAAATTACTTAGGTTTCTTAGAGCGCTGAACCAAAAAGTAGATTATGAAGTGTCAGCTTGCTAAAAGAGCAATTTAGAAAGGACTAGCTAGCTAGCTAATACTGTTCAGCTGATTGGCGTTCTGACAACTTATGTGTATATAATTTCACCAGAGTGAGCCTGCTGTATCAAAATGAGTGTTTACCACTGGATCCTCAGATCTAGCAAGATGTCAAACACTCTTTCAGAATAATATAGTAATGTAGGGAATTTTGTTAGTATTGTCAAATTCTCATGTGGTTGGGGCTTTGATCACTTTAGAGCTAGTTAATCTACTTCTATATGATGGCTTTAAGAACAAATGCTTGCCCTGACGGGTGTGAAATTGATTGAGCCTTGTCCAGTACAGGAAAAGGTTGCAGGCCCTTCCCCGGTTGGGGAGAGTGAGAGAGGCAACTCATCAATGTTTCTCTCTCTCTTTTCCTCCTTCCCCTCTCTCTAAAAATAAAGAAATAAAATCTTTTAAAAAGAGAGAGAGAGAGAGAAAGTGCTTATATATTAAGTATGTTACCTCATGAAACAGTTTAATTTTAGTAGGTGGGACTTGATCTGTGACCAAATTCTTTTTCAGTATCTGGTAATTATTCTGTTCTTCTGGTTAAATACTGATATTAATTTATTTGCTCTGTTGGCTAGGTTAGCATTCAATGCCTGTGTTTGAGGCTCCAGTGCTTTCCCCAACCGGGCTTCCATTATGCATGGCTGAACTCTTTGATCGCATCTAGTGTGCTAAATACAGGAGTTCCTTAGAGTCTCAAAATAAGACCTGATTAAAAACACATCTATTTTAATTCTCCTCTGCAAATGGCTCTGCTCTAATGTCACTTTTCTGAATTATCTTTAATACTCAAATGAGGAAATTCACTTCAACATCCATTTATTATAGATGGAAAATGAGATCACACCCTACTTTTTGATCTTCTTCACTGAGCCTCAATTATTAAAATAAATTTAAAAATCAGAGCTAACAAAGTGGGTTGCCTTTTATTGAAAACATACAAAGATAAAAGCTTATGAAGAAATTCTGCCCTTGTAAAAATTTTTGTAACAAGGACAGAAGTAGAGAAAAGCTTTCTCAGTGTTTCCTGATACACAGTCAATAAAAATGAACTCAGAAAATCAAACATTTGATTTGAGGATGTACAAAGGGCATATACTTTATAACCTCGTTGTTATTAAGACGCACTGATGACTTTTGTAAGTAAGCAAAAATGCAAGGAACTGTGTACTGTAATAATTGCATATTGATTTGACCATAAGACCTGATTATAATAATGAAAATGTTATAAATTGATAATGGTATCTCTTGAATTTCAACTGATGCTTACTTTTGGTATTAATGTGAAATTAGTAGTCAACTTAATAGTATTCATGATGTTTTTATGTTGTTAACTTCCAAATACTTTTTACCTGTATTATCTCATTTAATACTTCTAGCAACCATACTAGGTAGAGAGAACAGATTTAATCCTCATTTTGCATATAAGGATATTGAGACTTTGGGAATTTAATTTATTTGCCTGGCCATGTAGCCAGTGACAAAATTGGAACTGGAATTTTTGACTCTTTTAAAAAATATTTTATTTTTGATTTTAGGGAGAGGGGAAGGGAGGGAGAAAGAGAGGGTAAGAAACGTCCGTGTGAGAGAGAAACATCATCTGCCGCTTTCCTTCCGTATGTGCCTCAGCCCCGGGCATGTGCCCCTGGCCAGAAATCAACTGTGAAGACCTTTAAGTTCTCAGAAGGATGCCCAACCAGCTGAGCCACACTGTGGGGAGCTGGAATTTTTGACTCTTACTTCATTATACTAAATGTTTTTCATCCATACAGTTAGCATTTTTCAGTATCCCCCAAAGTTCCAGATCAAGTAGTATTTATTATGCTGAAGGAATCAGTAAAAACATGGACATTTCTTTTAACCTGCAAATATTATCTTTTATAGATAGAGATGGGTAGAATTCCCACCTGAATTACTCATTTGGACCCAGCATCTCTATGTGAGCTATTTTTCCTTCTATAAAAATATTAGAGTAAAGCCCTGGCTGATGTGGCTCAGTGGATTGAGCGCTGGCCTGTGAATCAAGAGGTTGCCAGTTTGATTCCCGGTCAGGGCACATGCCTAGGTTGCAGGCAGGGTCCCCGGTGAGGGGTGCACAAGAGGCAACCACATGTTGGTGTTTCTCTCCCTTTCTTTCTCCCTCCTTTCCCCTCTCTCTAAAAATAAATAAATAAAATCATTAAAAAAAATTAGAGTAATTTTTTTGTATCATAGAAGCACATTAAAATTTGAATAGAAAATAATTAAAATTTGTTTTACTCATTAATCTGCATGTTTATTTAGGCTGTTGACATTTTATAAACAGTATTCCTTTTTTTTTTAAGATTTTATTTATTTATTTATTTTCAGAGAGAGGAGAAAGGAGGGAGAAAGAGCAATGCATGGTTGCCTCTCACATGGCCCTTATCTGGGACACTGCCCGAAACCCAGGCACGCGCCGGGACCGGAAACTGAACCGGGACCCTCCGGCTCCCAGCCCGCGCTTAATCCACTGAGCCACACCAGCCGGGCCAACAGTATTCCTTTTTTTGAGAATCAGATTTTAAAAGAATCTGATTTTAAAATCGGATTTTTGAGAATCAGATGTAGTTTCTTTGGAAACTAGCCCAGCTGGTATGGCTCAGTTGGTTGCAGCATCATCTGTAAACTGGAGGGTAGCAGGTTTGATTCCTGGTCAGGGCACATGCTTAGGTTGTGGGTTTGATTCCTTGTCGGAGGCAACAAATTGATGCTTCTTTTTAACATGGCTGTTCCTCTCTCCCTCTCTCTCTCTAAAAAAAAAAAAAGAAAAGAAAAGAAAAAGAAAAAAATGTCCTCGGGTGAGGATAAAAATAAAACAAAACAAAAAACCCCCAAAGAAACTAAAATGAATACTTCGGTTGCTATTTCTGGTGCCCTAATTCTGAAAACAGGTATTTTTATGAAACCAACACTTTAAAAGAATCTGCGTATGAGGCGCTATTATAATATGTTTAATGAGATTTTGCTAGCCTTTATATTGTTACACAGTGACTATTTCTCAGTTTTTTGATAAGTCTCTTAAGATGAGAAATATCTTAATTTGACATTTTGATCTTTTTCACTGAGACTCATTTTTTTCATATTCTGTGATTTCTAAAATTCTCTGGAAAAACTTTAACTTAGCTTTGCTTAACAATCTGTATATTAGTAAGCTTCCATCACAATTTCTCTTCTTCTAGTTCCCAAAAGGTTGGATTTCAAAGTATTTGTAAACAACTCTGCCCATTTCATATTAAGTTATAAAAATTAATATCCGCTCTGCTTTTTTCATGGGGAAACAAGTAACAAAATTGGAAGTGGAATTTTTGTTACTCTATTTTTTAAATATAACAAGACCTTTAGTTTTTTTTTTAATTTTTTAAAAAGATTTATTTATTTATTTTTAGAGAGAGGGGAAGGGAGGGAGAAAGAGAGGGAGAGAAACAGCAATGTATGGTTGCCTCTCACGTGGCCCCCACTGGGGACCTGGCCTGCAACCCAGGCATGTGCCCTGACTGGGAATCGAACTGGGACCCTCTGGTTCCCTGCCCGCGCTCAATCCACTGAGCTACACCAGCCAGGGCTAAAACCTTTAGGTTTTTAAATATAACAAGACCTTTAGGTTAATCTATAACAAGACCTCTATTAAGAGAACTACATTTAAAAATAAATTTTAGCCCTGGCTAATATGGCTCAGTTGGTTGGGTGTCATCTCACGAAGAAAAAGGTCAAGGTCACAGGTTTGATTCCGGTTTGGGCACATGCCTGGGTTGTGGGTTCAGAGGGGCAACAGACTGATGTTTCTCTCCCTCTCTCCCTCTCTTCCCCTCTCTCTACCAATACATAAATAAAATACTTAAAAAAATGTATATATTACAAAGCCTATACCAATGAAAACATTTGTATTTGGTAAACTTGTTGCTTTTATTATTTTATTATTATTTTTAAAGGTTTTATTTATTTATTGAGAGAGGGGAGGTGAGGGAGAAAAAGAGGGGGAGAAACATCAATCAGTTGTCTCTTATACATTTCCTGACCTGCAACCCAGGCATGTGCCCTGATAGGAATCAAACTGGCAACCTTTCCCTTTGTAGGATGATGCCCAACCAATTGAGCCACAATAGTCAGGTCTAAACTTGTTGCTTTTAAGTTTCACTTAATGTCCCCTTATTCTTGTGTCACTGAGAAAGTATTATAAATACATCTTAATTGATTCTTATTTTGTTCTAGCTTATCCTTTTATTGTTCTGTGGGAGTCACAGATACAAAATGCCATATTTATCAATTACTCTAACTAGTCTCTCCTAATGATGTTGCTTCTAAAAGGCTTTTCCTTTTTTTCTAGCCCTTGAATTTTTCTTCAGCATGATTTTAACTGAAGGTTGCATTTAAGGTGAGATACACCCTTTATTTCTCTAATTGTAAGATATTTTTTCTCAATCCTCTTCTTTGCCCCTTTTAATGCAATTGAGCTGAGCCTTTTCTGTTCTTCATGGTGACATTTTGGTCTTTCCCAAGTGGTTTCAGCTAATTCAGAGGCTATCTATCATGGTTTTAAATGAGTAATTAATATCATATATATTTTTTCCATTTTGAAAAATTTTATTTTTTTTAGAGAGAGGAAGGGGGAGATAGAGATAGAGATAGAGATAGAGATAGAGATAGAGATAGAGATAGAGAGAGAGAGAGAGAGAGAGAGAGAGAGAGAAAGAAACATCAATCTGTTCTACCTATCCATGCATCATTTGTTGATTCTTGTTCTGTCCCCAGACTGGGAATCAGCCCACAATTTGGTGCATGGGGATGATTCTCTAACCAACTGAGCTACCTGGCTAGGGCCTAATTTATATCACATATTAAAATATGTTTCAAGCCCTGGCTGGTGTAGCTCAGTGGATCAAGTGCGGGCTGGGAACCAAAGGATGCCGGTTCGATTCCCGGTCAGGGCACATGCCTGGGTTGTGGGCCAGGTCCCCAGTGAGGGCCATGTGAGAGGCAACCATACATTGCTGTTTCTCTCCCTCTCTGTCTCCCTCCCTTCTCCTCTCTCTAAAAAATAAATAAATATTAAAAAAAATATGTTTCATATTGTGGTTCCTAATATAGAAATTCATGCTTCATGGAAAAACGCACTTCAGTTTAATGCTAATTGAAGCCATATATATACAGAACTATATAGTTCATAACTTTAGGTAATTGTGTGCTGGCCTGATACTCTGTATGTGGTAGTTGGTGAGACAGAGAAATGGCCAAATGTAAATGTCTAATCCTACATTAGAATGTAGGTTGACTTGTTTTTACTTTAACTGAGTAATCAATTCCATAATATTTTCAAGAATAAAAAATTTCCCCTGGCTGGTATGGCTCAGTGGATTGAATGCTGACCTATGAACCTAAAGGTCGCTGGTTCAATTCCCAGTCAGGGCATATATGCCTGGGTTGCAGGAGGAGTCCCAGGTTGGCAGCCTGTGAGAGGCAATGGATTGATGTATCTCTCACATATCAGTGTTTCTCTCCCTCTCTTTCTCTCTTCCCCTCTCTCTAAATATAAGTAAATGAAATATTTTAAAAAATGTAAAAAAAGAACAAAATTTTCCATTTCATTTAATGGCTGATTTGCATAAAGACAAGCTCAGCTAAATACCTTAACTAAATTAGGAATGAGTGCCCCTACTGTAGTGGTGCCTTTTTTGTTTCTAACTTTTCTAGACCTCTTTCTGTTCTTACTAAAGTTTCCAAAGCTATTGAAAAAAAAGAAGTGTGTCAAAATAGATAATGTAAACATAAGCCAGGATTATAGCATCGGAAACAAACTAGTTAAGTTACCTGGCTCAGAATATAGAATTTTTAGAAGTAATTTGTCAAAATTCCAAAGCATTTCAATGGATAGTTATAACCACATCTTGCACTGTAATTATTACAACTGTGTAAACTGGGGCTTGCTTAGCCTTCTGAAAGTTCTGAGGATGAAAGAGAGATGATATGAATTGATCAGACCTGCTGAGATCATTTATTAAGTACAGTATAGACTATTAAACCAAGTGCTGGAAAAATTGATGTGACTCGCACCTCTGCTATTTTATTTATATAGATAAATGGAAAAGAAAATTGAGTTGCTTAGTGTTCTAAACAATTCCTCTTTTCTGGACACAATACAGTTGCCTTAATTTTGTTGGTTTTTCCCAAGACTCTGTAAACTAGCCTTTATATAAAAGTCCAAGTGTAGGCTTTAAAAGCCCTTAGACCTGAAAAACCAGAGGTCTAATCCCTTATTACTGTTTAAATATTAAATTATAGTAAATCCTGAGGCGCACAATGCCAAACATGTAACCATTTCATTTCAGCTTTATTTCTAGTATACCGTAATGATCAACAAGAAGATCTTGCAAAAAGTTTCGCAAGATCCTATATAAAAGAAAGTTGCTTAACGTTATAAACTAATGATTCTTGGGAGGGATGGGTTTCTGAAGCCGTCGTTGCTCAACTGGGCGGTGAAAAGGGCGGCCTTGTTCTGACACTTTCCCAAGCCGGCGGGGATCCAAGTGCCAGGAAACCGCCGGGAGCTGGCCAAAGGGTGCGCGAGGGAAAAGTGTCTTGGCCTCTCCTAGGAGAGAGGCCTTTGCGGCCGCTTTGATACGCAGCACTGTTAAAACCAACTCCCTTTCTCTCTTTTCTTCCCCCAGCCCGGCGCCGGGCACCCCGGCTCAAGGGGCTGAAGGCCACTCCAGCTTCTGCAGGCGCCTAGCCCCTAGCGAGACTGACTCAGCGCCCGCCCCGCGGCGGTCTCCCCACGCGCCTGCGCGGTAGCGCATCGGGGCCGAGCGCGCGAGCGCTCTTCCCTCCCTCGCGCGCCTGCGCGCCGTCTGAGAGGGACTTGGCGTCTCGGCCTCGGCGGGAGGGCGGACGTGCGCGCGCCCGCGGTAAAGAGGCGGGCTGCGCGCGCGCCGGTGGGAAGCGTCCGGCTGCCACAGCGCCAGCTTGGTCGTAGTCGCTGCCGCCCGGATCCCCCTCGCCCCTCCTCCCCGCTCCCCCGCCCGCCGCCTCCCGGGCGCATGCGCCGCCGGAGCGCGAGGGTCGGCTTCGGGTGTGTGGTGGCGGCAGAGCGGAGCTGCGAGCCCGGAGAGTCAGAACCTGGGGGAGAGGGATGGTCTCTGCACGGGGGGGAGCCGGAGGAGCCGCCGCCGCTGCCGACGCCACCGCCGCAGCCGCCGCCGCCGCCGCCTCGGCGCCCGCCTCCCGGCGCTGACGGGCTCGCACGAAGCCGGCGAGGGAGAACCCGCACCAGCGGTCGCCGGCACACCGCCCAGCATGGTCCGGGAAACCAGGCACCTCTGGGTGGGCAACTTACCGGAGAATGTGCGGGAAGAGAAGATCATCGAGCATTTCAAACGGTGAGTGACACGAGGCCCGGGGCCGCGCTCTCTCCTCGGTCCCCGCTGCCCGCTCCGGCCCGTTGCCGGACCCTCCTCGTGCACGGAACTGGTGAGGGGACCCGGGCTAGACCCGCCGACGGGTGCGGGGGGCGCGCGGATGCCTGGCCGCCTCTCGGCCGGCGTCGTTGCGTTGGGCCTCGGCGGAGCGGGCGCGGCTGCTGCCCTCTCACTTCCCAATAAGGAGGAGGCTGTTGCTCGGCCTCCGCGAACCCCGCGCCGGGAAGGTGCCCTCGCGCTGGCGAGGCAGCGGCGGGGTGGCGTCCTTGCGAGCCGCTGCCCGGGCTCCGAGCGGCCGGCCGGGCCGTGACCCGAGCCCTTCCCCGCCCCGCCGGTTCCTCACGGCCAACTCCGGAGTTCCGCAGCAACTCCCGCTCCTCACCCTGCGGACGCGCGGAAATGTCTGACCCGGAGCGGCTTTTGTGCGAGAGGACAGGTTATACAAAAATCAAAGTCGTGGTAGGTGCTGTCGGGACGTCTGGGAATTGAGAAGACACTTAGAATCGAGGGACCTCTCACGGAAGGCGGATAACGCGCAGGTTTCGTTGTGCGGGGCTGGGTAGAGGATGGTGACGGAAAATGAGTCGGCGCGCCTGTTTCGGTTCTTTCGCTTCCCTTCCTTCAGCCCCTGGGGTCGCTGGATGAGGACGCCGCTGGGGACTGGCGCGTGCAGTGGCGGGCAGGTCCACCTCCGGGGGCCGGTCCCCGCCTCGCCGCGCTCCGGAGCCCGGGAGCCCGCGTTCCGCGGCCGCGCTGCCGCTGCCGCCGGAGAGCCGCTTTGGAAGGAACAGTGTTTCCCTCCCACTCCGAGTTCTTTAATCAGTGGTTAGGAAAAATGCAAACCTTTAAAGTCAGCAAACGTGGTTTAAAGAAAGAAATAACTTCCTAGATCTATTTCGTTCTCTCTTCCTTCCTTTTCCTTTCCTATCCTTTTTTGTCTAAGAAACCTTGGAATAAGTGGTGTTCTCTACGCTTCTTGTTCAGTAGCGCTTGCTCTCTTTGTGAAATGTATGTGTCCCATAGCAGAGTCTTCAGTATAAAATATTGAAAATGACGATTTACTTACAGCTGGTGCAAATTGAGGACTTTAGCATATCTGTGATTGTCCTCCAAAATTACTGGTTATTCCGATATTCAGGACCCTGAAAGGTTTTGAGTTTGTTTTACTCCTTATTTCTCTTACTCCCTAGTCAGTGAAGGAAATCATGTAGAGCCCTTATTAGTGAGTCACCATGGGAAAAATGCATTGCGTCGCTTGCTCTGAGCAGCCTCCTGGAGGAAATGGAAGCAGCGGCAACGGAGCTCCGCTTTCTTTTAGATGGAGGATCATTGATTCTGTTGGTGGTTGCTGTTACTGGGGTATTAAATCTTCTTCACCTCTGGAGCGCGCGTCTGCGCGTGTCCGCGTGTGAAAAGGAGCCGGGAATAGTGAGGCCATTCATAACCTGCTGTCCTCGGCAGGACTGGGGGAGGCGCGCTTCCAGGGACTCTCCGGGTGTTTACTACGCCGTTCTGGGAAACCGGGCGAGGGAAAGGCCGCGAGCGAAAGCTCGCCTGTGTCGGGAGTGAGAAAGGGTAGACCTCCAGCTCGGTTGAGAAGCAGATGGGAACTTTACCTGGAGCTGCTCCTCCCCTTGCCGTCCCCTTCGTTGTTTTGGCAGAAAAATAAGCTACTTAGGTGTGGCTACTTTATCTCCTTGTAGATGTTCTCTCTGCCTGGGAAATTTGTGTGCATCGACGTGCAAACACGTGCACTGCAGCCTTCACTTTGCTCCTCAGTGTTCTGTGGCCAGACGTGTCATTTCGCATTATGCAGATTCTATAGACAGTGCATGTCTATAGCGGGGAGTTTGACCCCTCTGCCAGATGAGATCTTAGGGAGAGGAAAGAGGAAGTCGTCCGAGGGAGTTTTGGAGGGTTGTAACTGGATGGCGCTGCGGTCCGGCTTGTGTGAATGACTTTCTAAAATGGCGGCCAGGACCCACTTTATGTGGGAATCAGCAGAGCAGATCTCAGAATGCACAGAGGGAGGAGGGGGCAGAGGATGAGAGCTGCCTTGAAAAGCCACGGTCTGGAGGAACGTTACTGTGTTAAAGAGGGCTTAGCTGGCACATTGCTCACGACTGCATTTAAAGGAGTATTTCACCTTTTGCAGAGCTAAGGCAGATGCTGCTTATAAAAGCGGCTAATTTTAAAACTAAGACCTTGTGTCCCTGAAAACTCCCTTATTTTAAAAGAGACTTGAAAAAAATCTTAAACGAATTTACTTAGTTTTTTGAGTAGATAGAACATTCTTATGGGTCTAAAGACTGTAACCCCAGACACCGGGATTTCCAGTTCCCATCCTCCCCTTCCCACCTCCACCCCCATCAGGTAATCTCTGTTTCTGGTTTCTTGTTTATCCTTAAACATATACAAGAGATGTTTTTGCTGATCCAGCTGTGGAGCTAAATGGACCTTATTTGGAGGAATTCACAGGCTTTTTATCTCTGTTGTGGAAAATGTCTTGTAAAACGTGGAGTGCTACAGGGAGGGAAACTAAATTTGAGTAATTTAAGTGAAAGGGATAAAAAAATGTAGTTGTACCAGAATTACAGCTCTGCAAGAAAATTTAAGGATATTCATGTCTGGTGTGTTCTAGAAATCCGAATGCTAAATAAACATGCAATATCTAAATTAAAGCTGAGCTTAAATTGCCTCCTTTTACCCTTTTCCCTAGTTGATTACAGCATTAACTAATAACTGTTTTACAGGTTTAAGAGGTGTACACTGGGAATACAGTATTTTAAAAGAACGATTCAAAATGAATATTCTCATAATAATGATTAGGCTTTTGTAGTAAGTGTTTGGATTAAAAAAAAAAACACCACCAAAAAACGTTAAACCAGACAGGTTTGGGAGCAGGGGCAGCATTGTGGGGTTGGGGGGGGTGATGGGGAGTCAGAGCCATTTTTTTTTTAAATTATTTATATCTTGATCCTTGTTTTTGGTAGAAAATAGATGAAGGGAAGGATGCTGATTTGGCTTTTTCCCTGTGTGCCAGAGAAAGACCAAACCTTTAAAACGTAATCAGCATTTTCAAAATTTGCCTTTATGTTTTTTCAATAAGAATGTATCTTACTGTGTTTATTATCTTTACAGCTTTCATGTATGGCAGTTGAAAAAAAATAAATGACTATTTCTGAATCAGATTTTAGTTAACAAAGGTCCATTTCAGGGACTAGATTTGCACAATAGAGAAAGTCCTTTCCTTTGTATGTTAGCTGGGTTGAAGGGGGAAGGGAGGAGTTACACAACAATTGCTTGCTGTCTTGTAGTTGTAAGAGGGAGAGAGGTGTGTGCAAAGGCGACTCCCTGAATTAGAACGAACAAATGAATAGAACACTTTAAAGAATATAAAATTGTCTATATCTTATTTTTAGATTTTCAGTAAATCACATATTTAGGTTTTTTCCATCCATTCCCCAGTTTAGAGAATAGGTTAAAGATTATGGAGAGGTTGAGCAGGGTAGCAAGCAGCTTGTGTAAAAAATTTGTTAATGAATGAGATCCATTTAAAAAATGTTTTTTTTTTGTTTTGTTTTTTGTTTTTGCACTAATTTTCAATATTTTATCACAGTCCTTTTCTTGAGTTGAAATAACTGGAATATATGTTAGGTGTTACATGTATTTGGGTATCTTTACTTCTGGGACACAATATAAAGTAAGATACTATGGAAGAGTTTCCTAGTCTTTACATACTTATAACCAGAGATATTTTTAGACTTAAACAAAATTGACTCACAGTAGCCTACATCATTGCTACATCGCTTCTTTTGAGCCAGGCCAGTTTCTATGTTTTGAAACCTCTGGTTTTGAATGTTATAATTTTCCAAGTTTTCATGGCAGGCTTTTTGTACATTTTAAATAAAGTAAGAATGTCAGAGTTATCTTGAAAAATAGCATTAAAAAATTAGTACAGAATGCTTGAAATGTTTTCCTGAGTAGAATGCCTCCAGCAGGTAGATCAGAGGAAAACACAGGGCTCAGTGCCAGGAAGAATGATGGTATTTGCCTGTGTAGAGGCCACCTTTTCCCAACTACCTACCTTTATTGAAGACTCTTGATTGTTTGAGCATTGTATTGTTTGGTATGCTTATAAAGCGATTTCAGGCTTGATTTATGAGACATTTTTAACCTTGCGAGCACTAATGCTTTGATAATATTTATTTAGAAACTGTAAAGATAGCGGTAATGTGAAAGTTCTTTCAAGTATTCCAAATCTCACTTTCCCCATAGTTAGAAATTTTGCTTAAATTTAAAAAAAAATATATGTTATTGATTATGCTATTACAGTGTCCCATTTCCCCCCTTTATTCCCTTCTGCCACCCCTCCATTCCCCGCCCTTTAGTTTTTGTCCATGGGTCATACACATAAGTTCTTTGGCTTCTACATTTCCTATGCTATTCTTAACCTCCCCCTGTCTGTTTTCTACCTACCGTTTATGCTACTTATTCTCTGTACTTTTTCCTCCTCTCTCCCCCTTCCACTCCCCTGTTGATATCCCTCCATGTCTTATATAAATCTCTTTAACATTTCATATAATAAAGTCTGAGTGATGATGAACTCCTTGAACTTGACCTTATCTGAGAAGCACTTTATCTGCCCTTCCATTCTTTTTTTTTTTTTTTTAAGATTTTATTTATTTATTTTTAGAGAGAGGGGAAGGAAGGGAGAAAGAGAGGGAGAGAAACAGCAATGTATGGTAGTCTCTCTCATGGCCCTCACTGGGGACCTGGCCTGCAACCCAGGCATGTGCCCTGACTGGGAATTGAACCAGGACCCTTTGGTTCCCAGCCGGCGCTCAATCCACTGAGCTATACCAGCCAGGGTTACCCTTCCATTCTAAATGAAAGTTTTGCTGGATAGAGTATTCTTGGTTGTAGGTTCTTGCCTTTCATGATTTGGTATACTTCTCTCCAGCCCCTTCTTGCCTGCAAGGTCTCTTTTGAGAAATCAGCTGACAGTCTTATGGGAATTCTTTTGTAGGTAACTGTCTCCTTTTCTCTTGCTGCTTCTAAGATTCTCTCCTTATCTTTAATCTTGGGTAATGTCATTATGATGTGCCTTGGTGTGTTCCTCTTTGGGTCCAACTTCTTTGGGACTCTCTGAGCTTCCTGGACTTCCTGGAAGTCTGTTTCCTTCACTAGCTTGGGGAAGTTCTTCATTATTTGTTCAAGTAAGTTTTCAATCCCTTGTTCTTCCTCTTCTCCTTCTGGCAGCCCTATGACTCAGATGTTGGGACGTTTAAAGTTGTCCCGGAGGTTCCTAAGCCTCTCCTCATGTTTTGGAATTCTTATTTCTTCATTCTTTTCTGGTTGAATGTTTTTTCTTCCTTCTGGTCCACTCTGTTGATTTGAGTTCCAGTTTCCTTCTCATCCCTATTGGTTCCCTGCACATTTCCCCTCATTTCCTTTAACGTATCCTTCATTTGTTCATCTAATTTTGACCAAATTTCAAGCAATCTTGTGAGCTTCCTGATTACCAGTGTTTTGAATTGTGCATCTGATAGGTTGGCTATCTCTTCGTCACTTAGTTGTATTTTTTCTGGAGCTTTGATCTGCTCTTTTATTTCAGCCATTTTTTTTCTCCCTATGCCTTTTACTTTAAGGGGTGGGGCCTTAGGTGTTCACCAGGGTGGGGTAACCCAAATTGTTGTGTTGTGACGCTGCCTGTGGGGGCAGGTCCTGAGCGACAATGGCGCTTGCGCTCCACTCTCCACACTTTCCCTGCTACCCACAAGCAAGTTGGGTCCTTTAGTGCTGGCTCCGGGGTGGGTGGGTGGGCTTGTGTAGTTCGAAGTCCCTGAGGGTCTCTCCAATGAACTCTTCCGTGGAGCTGGGAGTTCCTCCCGCTGCCGCCTCAACCCCCACAGGTGTTTTCAATAGGTGGTTTGAGGCTTTATTTCCCTGCTTTGGTGGGTTATGTGGTCTGCTCTGCTCCCCAGCTTTTTCTCCCGGTTTATCTGCGTGCGAATGAGGGACCGTCCGGTCCACCAGTCTTGTCCCGGCTGGGTCTGTGTGGACCAGCTGCGGGTTTCGCTGAGTGCGCTGCCGAGTTTTGGCCAAGCGGGCCCACCTCGGGTCTCTCCGGGCAGCTGCAGCGTTGCCAGTTCCACTTCACAAACTGCTGTCTCCCTGTTTGCTCTCCACCCCACCTACCGGTCTGGGGGAACTGCTGTCTTCTTTAACTCCTTGGTTGTCGGACTTCCAGTCAGTTCTGGCTGTTTTTGTTTTTTAAATTGTTGTTTTTCCTCTTTTGGTTGTGTAAGGTGGCATGGTGTGTCTACCTATGCCTCCATCTTGGCCGGATGAAATCTTGCTTAAATTTAAAAAAAAATTGGAATAAAGAAAGATTTATTTATTTTCAGAGAAAGGGAGGGAGAAAGGGAGGGAAACATTAATGTGTGGTTGACTCTCATGGGCCCCCAACTGGGGACCTGGCACACAACCCAGGCATGGACCCTGACTGGGAATTGAACCGGCAACCCTTTGGTTCTCAGGCTGGTGCTTAATCCACTGAGCCACACCAACCAGGGCAAAAAAAAAAAAAAAAAAAAAAAAAATTTTTTTTAAACTTATTTTTAGAGGGAAGAGAAGGAGAGGGAGAGAAACATCGGTTTGTTGCCTCTTGTACGCAGTCAGGGGCCTGGCCGGCAACCCAGGCACGTGCCTTGACCTGGAATCCAACTAGTGACCTTTGGCTTTGCAGGATGATGCTCAGCCCACTGAGCTACACCAGTCAAGTCTCTTGTTCCTTTTAGGAAAGAATCTGTAGTGTTTGATCTGTAGTTAACTAGTACACAGTATTTAGAGTGAACATTGTAGTTGGCAAATACCTTCAGTTTTATTAAACCTGGGCTCCTAAATTTCGTTATTGGGTGATTTGGAATAATTGTTGTTCGGCACCTTGAAACACACATGTATTAGTCTGGTGAATAAGGTGACTAAATGACGCAACTTTTTCTGTAGTTAAATTCCTAAATTTTATTATTCGTTTAATTTTAATTATTATTTGCCATACAGCTACTCATAATTTGAATGAAAGTAGCATACACTATTGTGTAAACCAATAAAAATGTTTAATTATTTTATTAGAAACCGTATACATTTTGTGTACCATCTAGCTGGTTTTGGTGTGTGGAATCTTGTGCTTTGCAGTACAATGATATTCTTGGTGTAATTTTAAAGTATTGTGATATTTAGATTTTCCCTTCTACATGCGTCTCTGCCTGCTAAGTTGAAAATTATAAACATCTTTAAAAACTCACAGTGGAATATCTCTGTAAAATTGTAACTTAGCCCTGGCTGGTGTGGCTCACTGGATTGAGCGCCAGCCTGCAAACCAAAGGGTAGTTAGTAGGTTCGATTCCCAGATCAGGCCACATGCCTGAGTTGCAGGCCAGGTCCCCAGTAGGGGGTGCGTGAGAGGCAACCACACGTTGATGTTTCCCTCTCTCTTTCTCCCTCCCTCCCCCTCTGTCTAAAAATAAATAAAATATTGGGGGGGGATCCCCGTAACTTAAATTTAATGAATTCTTAAATTTAACTATTTAAGATTTCATTTTGAGTATAGAGATGAATTGAAATTAGCATGTGTAAAGGTATTTATTATATAACGAACTGCTTCAATTCTTCTTACACTTAAGTAATATTTGTGGGAAAATTCAAATGAGAAACAGTTATTGCTTGTCCTATATACCTCTTAGCATTACACTCTGGGGGGGTATGTGTATGTCTTTGTGTCTACATATTAGATAAGCTGAGTTCGAGTTACTTGGGAACATTGACAAATGAAATGAAGATTTTTCTCATTATACCTTATATTGACTTTGTTACATTTCTATTCATGTTTATACACAGTATGTATACTTTTACATATACTATAATAATTTGTAGTTCCTCTCTTTTTATCCTTACCTGAGGATTTTTTTCCCCGTTGCTTTTCGAGAGAGAGGGAGGAAGGGTGAGGAAGGTGTGGGGAGAGAGAGAGAGAGAGAACATCAATGTGAGAGAGAAACCTGGATTGATTGCCTCTTATAGGTGCCCTTACTGGGTATTGAATCCCCAACCTAGGTATGTGCCCTGACTGGGAATCAAACCTGCACCCTTTAGGTGTAAGGGATGATGCTCCAATCAACTGAGTCATACCAGCCAGGGCAGTTTCTTTGATTCTTAATATTGACTCCGTTATTTTTTTTAAACCTTCACCCTGTCATTTTACTCCTTTGCTTTAGAAACTAGGACATTTGTATTATTCTTAAAAAACATTTTGGGCCCTGGCTGGTATGGCTCAGTGGGTTGTGTGCCGGCCAGCAAACCAAAGGGTTGCTGGTTCGATTTACAGTCAGGGCACATGCCTGGGTTATGGGCCAGGTCCCCAGTTGGGGGGCACGCAAGAGGCAACAAGGCATTGATGTTTCTCTCCCTCTCTTTCTCACTCCCTTTCTCTAAAAATAAATATTTAAAATAAAAAAAAAATGCATTTTATGGAACTACATTTGCCTTGTAGTGATTTGTGTCTTTTATAAATCAATAAATTGGTAGGTGGTAGAGTTTTTTTTGTGTCAACCATCTGTTTTTAAAAATTATGCTGTCTGTAGTAAAGGCTCTTTAGCATTCAGGATTATTTAAACGTCTCCTTGGATTAAAATAAAGATAAAAAAGTTTATCATGTTATGATATCAAAGGATGTTAGAATCTTCAATGAAAACTATATACATTTAGACAAGAATTTAGGAAGAGGTACTTACTGATAGGAAAGTATTATATCATTATTTTCACTGACCTGCTATCAGAATTTAGTATTTCCTTCAACTACAAGATAGTAGTATTGCCCCTGTCTGCAGGCGTGGCTCATTTGGTTGAGCTTTGTCCCTCAAACCAAAAGGTCGCCAGTTCAATTCCTGGTCATGGCCCATGCCTAGGTTGCAGATTTGGTCCCCAGTCAGGCATGTATGGAAAGCAGCCAATTGATGTTTCTCTCTCACACTGATGTTTCCCTTGATATCTCTCTCTCTCAAAAAAAAAGGTGGTATCATGTACTTGTGATTTCTCCATCAACACTAATCCAGTTGTATTTTCATATTGCACATTGCAGTTTTAAATCTCATTTGTGCTCATCACTACTTAGAAGTTACAGTAACTATTAGACCTGCTGCTAGATGCTTTCATTTAATGCATTAATGAAGATGTATATGTGTATATATTACTATATGACTGATACGTGTTATAGGTATATTTTAAAAAGTTCTGCCTTGGAGAATTCACAAATGTAGAAAAATAATTAATGAATCTCACATACCCTCAACCCCATCAGCCATTAATCATGGCTGATCCTGCACTATGAGGAAAAAAATAATAAGGCGAAGGAGGGGTTAGAGAGTAATAGGAGTAGGGGTGATGAGGAAGCCTGTTTAAAAAGATGGCATTTGCTACACCAGAAAGAAGACCTCTTCACACCTAGATTGACTTCTCTCCTTCCTGTGCTTTTTTTCCCCATTTAACATTAATTTTCAAATAGTTCAGAAATAGTGCAGAGAATCCCCATATCCCCTTCACCCAAATTCCCCATTGTTAACATTTTGTCACATTTGCTCCATTACTGTCTTATCTTTTTCTGGCATGGTATCCTACATTTCTTAAAATTTCTAGTGTGTACCTCCCCAAAACAAGAGCCATCTCCTGCATTGCATGATACAGTCTTCCCAGGCAGAAAATCAGCACTGGCATAAGACTCCTGCCCAATCCATAGACCCCATTCAGATGATGCCAGCCAGTCTTTCTCCTTTTTGGTCTAGGATCCCAGCCAGTACCATGTGTTGCCTTTGGTTGTCTTATTTCATCAGTCTGGAACAATTTCTCATTCTTACCCTATTTCTCAGGTGTGTGCCTATAGTCTTTTTTTAAAAAAGATTTAATTTATTTATTTTTAGAGAGAGGGGAAGGGAGAAAGGGAGAGAAACATCAGTGTGTGAGAGAAACATTGGTCGGCTGCCTCTCGCACACGCCCCAACCAGGGACCAGGCCAGCACCTCGGGCGTATTCCCTGACTGGGAATGGAGCTGGCAGGTCTTCGCTCAACCGAGGGACGCTGGTCAGGGCTTTGCCTGACAATCTTAAAGAGAGTAGGTATTTCTTTCTTTCTTTCTTTTTTTAATTAGTTTTTATCTTTTAAAAAAGATTTTCTTTATTTGGGAAGGGAGAGAGAAAAGAGAGGGAGAGAAACATCGATGTGTGAGAGAGAGATCAGTTGGTTGTCTCTTGCACATCCCAGCTGGGGACCTGGCCTGCAACCCAGGCATGTGCCTTGATTGGGAATTGAACCGGCGGCGACCTTTCGGTTCACAGGCCAACACTCAGTCCTGTTTGAGATGACCCTCCACCTGTGTCTGTCTAGTATTACTTCATGACTAGATCAGGTCATGCATTCTTGGCAGGAATACCACAGAAGTGATTCTTTGCCCATCTCAGTATTATATAAGGATGTAAACAGTATATATACATCCTACTACAGGTGATGTTAACTTTGATCACTTAGTCAAGTTAGTGTATTTACCATTTTCCCCTTTGATTTTACTAGCATTTTATGGGAAGACATTTTAATATTATGCTGGTAGTCTCTTCTGTCATGAAGCCTGAATCCACCAGCTTCAGCATCCACTGATAACTCTTGCTTGATTTATCTATTGTTGACAAATGATTGTCTTACTGTGATTCCTTCTACATTTATTCTACGGTGGATAAGAAATCTCATGATTTCCATTTTTTCAGTGGATTTTAGTCCAAACCTTATTTATTTTGAAATGTAAATCATCCTAGATTTAACCAGTGGGAGGGAGCTTCAAACTGGCTACTGTATCCTTTTGATGTCTCATCATTCTTTAAGCATTTCTTTATTTATGGCACAACAAAGGCTCATTTTGTGGTTTCCCTGCCCCAGTCCTGGAATCAGCAGTTTTTCTAAGAAGACCTGGTTCCTTTTAGTGTAGGATGGTATTTACAAACCAAAATCTGGGTGCTCAGTTTTACACATTGCTGCAGAGCTAAGATAATGTGTGTGTGCACATGTAAACATATATACACAGAATGTTGGAGTTTCGTATAGTTTGTATTATTTTGAAGTAGATGCCAGACATCTTATTTTATTAATAAGTTAGACGAGAAGCACTGTTTAAAGATGTATAATACTGTAGTGTATCCCTACTTCAAATACTTCAAATACTTCTATATCATATGTTAAGAAACTCTGGGTTTACATGTTTCAATGCAGTGAAGACTATAACCTTCCCATTTCTATGTTTGTAAATCCCCTCAGATTTAGAACCCCGACTCCCATTATTCTCAGTATATTTATGCATTTGCCTCAGTTATGTTCTCAATGTAACTAAAATCCCAGCCACTTTGCCTCCTCCACCTCTGCCACCTCTGAACACATTGCTCTTGCTGCTTCTATATCTAATCCCCTTCCTCTTATCTACTCTTCTTTGGAAACAACATTTGGGGGTAGGAGCAGGCAAGGAAAGAAAGGTGGGACTAGAAGTGATTTGCCTTAAATTTTTTTCTCTCATAGGAGACAGCTTTTGGATGAATGATCATCTGTCTCTGGTGCCATTTTTAAGCAGATTAGAGAGAGCTACCTCCCTCTTAAAATTTGAATTTTGGTTGTACTTCTACTACTGACTCCTGTGATGTGAGCTTAATTACTGGATCATTGTGAGCTTTTTTATATGCTGAGTCACATAGAAGAGGGGTTAGTGAGAAGGGAGTTTGTTTCTTAGGAATAATATTAGGAATCACTATTGCTCCATTTATTTGGATTTCAGTCACTTTGTGTGGTATTTCAGCAAAATTTTGCCCTTGCCCTACCTTCTTCAAAACCTTACTGAGCTCAAACTTCTCTCTCTCTTTTTTTTTTTAAAGATTTTATTTATTTATTTTTAGAAAGAGGGGAAGGAGGGAGACAGAGAGGGAGAGAAACAGCAATGTATGGTTGCTTCTCACGTGGCCCCCACTGGGGACCTGGCCTGCAACCCAGGCATGTGTCCTGACTGGGAATCGAACTGGGACCCTTTGGTTCCCAGCCCACGCTCAATCCACTGAGCTACATCAGCCAGGCTCAAACTTCTCTTTTTTTTAAATTTATTTTTTACATTGAGTTATAATTCACATGTAACATTATATTAGTTTCAGTTAGAATGACTTGATATTTATATACATTGCAGAGTGATCTCCACAATAAGTCTAGTTAAACATGCATCATTGTACATAGTTATAAAAATTTTTTTCTTGTAATGAAGACTTTTAAGATTTACTTTCAGCAACTTTCAGATATACAATACAGTCTTATTAACTATAGTCCCCATGCTGCACATTACATCCCCATGACTGGAAGTTTGTATCTTTTAGACCCCTTTCTTTTTCCCACTCCTGTCTCCCATCTGTTTGTTTGGGTTTTTTTCAGATTTCGCATATAAGTGAGATCATATATTTGTTTTTCTCTGTCTGACTTATTTCACTTAGTGAACACATGAATGCCCTCAAGGTCCATTCATGTGTTCACAAATGGCAAGATTTCCTTCTTTTTTATGGCTGAATAGTATTCCACCATACATCACATCTTTATCATTCCTCAGAAGTAGATAAGCACTTAGGTTGTTTTCATATCTTAGCTGTTGTAAATAATGCTGCAGTGAATGAACATGGAATGCATGTATTTTTTTCGAAGTAGTGTTTTTATTGTGCTTGGATACTCAGAAGTGGCATTGCTGGCTATTTCTAACTTTTTGAGGAGCTTCCATACCATTTTCCGTACTAGCTGCACTCAACTTTGTTTTTTTCCTCCTCCTACATTACTCTTGGCCCCCAACCAACGGGTTCCTTGATGAATTAAGACCCTCATTCCTTGACACAAGCCCCAGAATGTTGGAGTTTTGTATAGTTTGTATTATTTTGAAGTAGATCCCAGACATCTTATTTTACTCATAAATTAGACGAGAAGAACGGTCGAAAGATATGTACTGTAGTGTATCCCTACTTCAAATACCCAGTCATTATTCAAGTTTGTAATTGTTTTAAGAATCTTTTCTTTTTAAACTCAGGCTGTAAATAAGATACACAGATATTTCTTTTTTTTTAAAGATTTTATTTTTTTTATTTATTTTTAGAGAGAGAGGGGAAGGGAGGGAGAAAGAGAGGGAGAGAAACAGCAATGTATGGTTGCCTCTCACATGGCCCTCACGGGGACCTGGCCTGCAACCCAGGCATGTGCCCTGACTGGGAATCGAACTGGGACCGCTTGGTTCCCAGCCCGCGCTCAATCCACTGAGCTACACCAGCCAGGACAGATACACAGATATTAATTGTGATATATTTTAAAATTTTTATTGGGGTATAATTTGCATACAGTGAAATGTACCTATTATTTTAAGTTAGAATTTGTTAAATTTTAGGAAATGTAGGCAGGCCCTGGCTGGTGTGGCTCATTTGGAGCATCGCCCAGTAAACCAAAGAAGTGTTGTGGGTTTGACTCCCAGTCAGGGAACATACCTGGGTTGTGGGCTTGGTCCCTAGTCAGGGAGTGTGTGAGAGTCAACTGATCCATGTTTCTGTCTCACATGTGTTTCTCTCCCTCTCTAAAAAATTAAGGAAAAAAAAAAGAGAAAGAAGGAAATATAGGCAGGTATCCTTGTAACCAGCAGCAGCAGTAGCAGCCAGTAGTCAGGATACCACAATTTGTTTATTTACTTATTGATGGACATTGAGACTTTTTAAAAAAAGATTTCCTTTCTTTATTTTTAGAGAAAGAGGAAGGGATGGAGAAAAGGAGAGAAACATCAGTGTGTGATTGCCTCTCGCACACCCCCTACTGGGGACCTGGCTCACAACCCAGGCATGTGCCCCGACTGGGAATTGAACCAGGACCTTTTGGTTCCCAGCCTACACTCGATCCACTGAGCTACACCAGCCGGGCCTGGACTTTTTTAATGTATAGGTTTTAATCTCTCTCCTTACAACTTAATTTTTTGGAAACCAGTTTGTTCTGTAGTGTTTCTCATAGTGTGTGTTTTGCTGATGATATTCTTGTCCTGTGGTATAAATCAACATTGCTTTTGCATTCTATGTTTCCTGTAAACTCACAAGTGGACCTCTTTTTAAAATATTTTGATAATTGTTTGTCAACATAATTGGTTTTCTTTGTAATCCATTCATTTTATTTTATTCTGACAGGGGTTTATAGGTTTCACCGGATTGTTGTAGCAGTCCGTGGCATAAAAAGGTTAAGAACCAGTGGTTTAGACAAATCCTTAGGTTAAGAATAGAATGCTAACAGCATATTTAAGTACTAATTTTTGCTTTGACATACAAAGTTGAGGTGAAAAAGTTAAAATTACTAAAAAACTTTAAGACTAGAAAATGCAAAAGAGGTTGTATCCTGTGACCCTCCCCCCTTTCCTTATTGTAAATTTACATGACTAGAACTGCTGCTTTTATCATGGGTATTTTTTCCTGTTTTTACATTCTTCCTCTTTACCCTGTTTCATCCTAGGAATCATGGAATCTTTAGATTTAAGGCTGTTCCTTTTAGTCAACTTGAATTCTTTCAATAAAATGAATTTCAAGCACATCCATAGTTAGAATTAAATGCCATAATACATATTAACTTCTGTTATATAGCTGGACCCAACTTTTTTTTTTTTTAAGATTTTATTTATTTTATTTATTTTCAGAGAGAGGAGAAGGGAGGGAGAAAGAGCAATGTATGGTTGCCTCTCACATGGCTCCCACTGGGGACCTGGCCCGCAACCCAGGCATGTGCCCCGACTGGGAATCGAACCTGGACCCTCTGGTTCCCAGCCCGCGCTCAATCCACTGAGCTATACCAGCCGGGCTGGACCCAACTTTTTAAAAAAAGATTTTATTTATTTATTTATAGAGGGAGGGGAAGGGAAGGAGAAAGAGAGGGAGAGAAATATCAGTGTGTGGTTGCCTCTCGCATGCCCCTTACTGGGGATCTGGTTCGCAACTCAGGCATATGCCCTGAATGGGACTCGAACTGGTAACCCTTTGGTTCGCAGGCTGGCACTCAAGCCACTGAACCACGCCAGTCAGGGCAAAACTTCAAATTCTATTAAAGTTAAAACCCATTTTAAAGGTCAACTGATGGTTCAAAGGAAATAGCTACATGGAATCTGATAGAGACACATATGAAGTTGAGTCTCATTATTTAACCTTAATAATGCAGGATAACAATTCTCAACACAATTAGAGTCTGCCCTTATTAGGTTATTTTCTTTCGGGCATGGGTAGGTAAAAAGTCTGAAGAAATGAGTTCTCTCCATTCTCCCATGAGAGAAAGAAGGCTCCTGGTTTGATGGAAAAAGCAGCTCCTGTTCCTAGGTTGTGTCTGCAGCTAAGTAGTTTTTTTAATATAAAAAAATCAGTTATGTTCCATAGCAGCATTATTCACAATAGCCAAAAGGTAGAAGCAACCCTACTGTCCATGACCCATAACTGGATACACAGAATGTCCTTATTAGGTATATGATAAATAGAATACACACAGTGGAATATTATTCAGCCTTAGGAAGGAAATTCAGACATATGGTACAACATAGATGAACCTTGAAGACATTATGCTAAATGAAATAAGGCAGTCACAAGAAGACAAATATTGTGCGATTCCACTTATATTAGGTATTTAGAGCAGTGAAATTCATAAGACAGAAAGTGGAATGGCACTTGCTTTGTTTTTTTTTACTGTTATAAGCAGTGTTGTAAGCATTCTTGTACACTGTTCACAGATAAATGTAGTTACATACATTTGATAAATTCCTATAAATGGAATTTCTGAAAATGTGTTCTCAGTTCTTACTAGTTACAATTACACTGTCTTTCTAAGAGGTGTCTCTAATTTATATTACTCCTGCACACAGTATTGCAAAAGTGCCTATTTTCTTATACTCTGGCTAATTATTATTAAATAGATACTATTAAAACTTAGGTTTTTGTGTTATGTGATACCTTTTATTAAAATTTAGATTTTCAAAATTTTAACTGTAATTGAGCAGTTTTCTAGTGTTTACCATTTGTGAGTATGTCTGTATTTCTAAAGAATTCCTATTCAGTTATTTTGCTTGTTTTTTGTTTGAGCCTCTGTTTCCTGTGATTTGTAAGAACTGTTTGTATATTTAGGAAATCATTTAATTTTCACGTTATAAGTGTTTTTTTCCCCATTTGTCCTTTGACTATGTTTTGCTATTTAGGAGCTCTAATTTTTATGTGGTCTTTTCCTTTATGACCGAGGGATTTTACCTCATGCTGAGAGTCTTTCCCGGACCCACGAATAACAGCAAACTGGTACACACGTTATACGGGGCAGAGAAGTGGGCAGACCATCACAAGTTATTCCTCCTCACTCCTTTCCTTGAACACCTCCCCCATCCCTCTCACAGAAAAACACCTCACGGTATTAGCTTTTTCTAAAACGAGACTAGGGCTCTGTGGTTCACTGCCTTTTGCTGGCTTTAGCTCTTTTTTGTCATCTTTAGGAATTATTTGTACTTACTCAAAAGATAGAATGATTAGAAGAGAAATATATAAATTATTTTTTTTTTTAAATTTTTTTTTATTTTATTTATTTTTTAGACAGAGGAGAAGGGAGGGAGAAAGAGAGGGAGGAACAGCAATGTATGGTTGCCTCTCACATGGCCCTCACTGGGGACCTGGCCTGCAACCCAGGCATGTGCCCTGACCGGGAATTGAACCGGGATCGTCTGGTTCCCAGCCCGCGCTCAATCCACTGAGCTACACCAGCCAGGGCAGAAATATATAAATTATTTAAGAATGGTTTAAATGTACTTTATACATAAATTTATTTCCTGATAGATTTTTTGAAAGAAATCTGTATTTCTGTGAAATGAAGATGCAGATTTTGGCTGTCATAAGTGGCTTACTCCTAGTCAGGCATGCTTGAAATAGAAAATGTCTTCCAAATGTGCCCAGTTGCAGCAGTGTGACATATGGTTGATTTATATTGAGATACTGTAGATGCTTGTGACTAAAGGAGTTATAAAATCTTTTGTACTAAAGGGCAGTGACATGTACTGTTTTGTCGTTTTCTTTTAATAACCCTTTTTTTGAAATATACACGGCATAAAATTCATCCTTTTAAAGTGTACAATTCAGGTGTTTTTAGTATATTCACAGTTTTGTAACCATCACCACTAATTTCAGAACATTTTTATTTATTTAAAATAAAGATTTTATTTATTTATTTTTAGAGAGAGGGGAAGGGAGGGAGAAAGAGAGGGAGAGAAACAGCAATGTATGGTTGCCTCTCACGTGGCCCTCACTGGGGACCTGGCCCCGCAACCCAGGCATGTGCCCCGACTGGGAATCAGACTGAGACCCTTTGGTTCCCAGCCCACGCTCAATCCACGGAGCTATACCAGCCAGGGCTAATTTCAGAACATTTTTATCACTGCAAAATGAAACCATAAACCCATTAGCTCTCCTTTCTTCCTTTTCCCCAGCCTTTAGCAGCCAGTAATTTACTTCCTTTTCTGTGAATTTGCCTGTTTTGAACCTTTCATTCTTAGGGAATTACACAATATGTGACTGACTTCTTTCACTTAGCATAATGTGTTCATCCATGTTGTATAGTTTGTATTAGAACTTCATTTTTTTAAATTGCTGAACAATTCCATTGTATGGACACACCATGTTTTAAAATCCATTCATCAGTTGTTGGATATTTTGTTTGTTTCCAGTTTTGGCAATTCTGAATAATGCTGCTATGAACATTTCTGTACCTGTTTTTGTGTGGACATGTTTTCACTTCTCTTGGGTAATATATCCAACAGTTGGAGTTGCTAGGTTATAAGGTAATTCTGAGTTTAACATTTTGAGGAACTGCTTAACTATTTTCCAAAGTGGCTGCACCACTTTACAATCTCACCAGCAATGTATTAGGGTTTAGATTTTTCCTAGTCCTCATCATCACTTACTGTCTTTTTATGTTAGCTATCCTAGTGGATGTGAAAGTGGAATCTCATTGTGGTTTTGGTTTGTATTTCCCTAAAGACAAGTTGTTGAGCAAATTTTCATAGGTGTATTAGCTATTTGTATATCTTCTTTGGAGAAATATGTATTTATATCCTTCGCTTATTTTAAAATTGTATTATGTCTTTTTCATTGTTGAGTTGTAAGAGTTCCTTATTACATAATTTGCAAATATTTCCTCCCTGTTTTCTATGGGTTTATATCAATTTTTGATATTTGTCTTTGGATAGAATAAAACCATTGACTTTTAATTTATCATTATCATGCTAACAATTTAAATTTTAAATTGTTCTTTGTCATTCTGGACCAGCAATTTTCAGCAGGTATACCACAAGAATTTTTAGAACATGGCAATATCTGACTATTTAGTCAGGGGCACTGACCTCTTTTTCCCTTAGACTGTCGAATTAAAAAATGACAACAGCTAACACAACAATAGCCACCCAGTGTGAATGAATCCAGATTATACCTATTTTTTTGGTCAGGTTGGCAAAAAATATTATTTTTTAGTCTGCTGCAGAATTTTAGTAATTAGTTTGTGTGTGCCATGAGATGAAAAATGTTGAAACTACTGTTCTAGATAGTTTTTAAAACTGAAGTTTTACATTTTAACATTTTGGTAGTTGTATTGAGGCATAATACATATTACAAATATCACCATCTTATTTGGTTATGTCCAAATTGTGGGGAGTTTTGCAGTGTGTTTGATTCTGCCTTTTGGCAAACTTGAAGTATTTCTAGCAACTGGTATAAAAAATAAAATTAAGGTTGATTTATACATTAGTAATTTGATAAAACATGTTTTTACAAAAAGGTGATATAAGTGTTGCTGTTACTGCATTATTCCAGATAGTTTGGTGGTTGTAATAGCCAAACCCAACTCTCTGAGTTTATAACCCAACTATCTGAGTTCCAAAGTGGAATGATTTTCAATCTTTTTATGATATAAAAAGCAAACACAGTTATTTTCTCCACTATTATAGGCATCCTGATCAAGCTTTAATATTGATCAAGAGATCAATATTATCTGTTAAGGCATGTTCATTTGCTCTTCACTTTATTTCCTTTTTTAAAAAATATTTTTATTTATTTACTTATTTTTAGAGAGAGGGGAAGGGAGGGAGAAAGAGAGGGAGAAACATCAATGTATGGTTGCCTTTCATATGGCCCCCACTAGGGACCTGGCCTGCAACCCAGGCATATGCCCTAACTGGGAATCGAACTGGCGACCCTTTGGTTCGCAGCCCAAGCTCAATCCACTGAGCTACACCAGCCAGGGCTTTATTTCCTTTAAAAAAAAAAAATCTTTTCAGTTCTCACCTGAGGATAGATATGTTTATTGATTTTGGGGGGGCGGGGAGATAGCGTAAAACATTGATCAGTTTTCTCCCAGTTACCTCCAGTATACATGGCTACTGGGGATCAAACCTGCAACCTAGGTATGTGCCCTGATCGGAAATCAAACCCACAACCTTTTGGTATACAGGATGACACTTCAACCAACTGAGCACCTCGTCTAGGGCTTCACTTTCTATCTGTCCATACTTACTGTACATTTGCTTTTTATTTATTTATTTGAAGATATTGTTTACTTATTTTTAGAGGTGGGGAGGGAGGAAGAGAAACATCATTGTGTGGTTGCCTCTCCCATGTCCTGTACCGGGGACCTGGCCCACAACCCAGGCATGTGCCCTGACTGGGAATTGAACCAGCGACCCTTTGGTTCGCAGTCGGGCACTCAATCCACCAAGCCACACCAGCCAGGGCTGATCATTTGCTTTTTAATAAGGAATCGCTTGGCTGTGGTAGGATAAAAGGTTAGAAATGTGGGCAATACACAAAGCCATTGGTAGTTTGATTAAATAGGTGGTTTTTGAAAAGCGGGTGTCTAGTTTAATTGCTTGCCTCTTGTAAGAGGCTATTTACAATCCTTTAACTCTGTCTGGAATAGTAGGACAGCATTGATATTTAGAAGAGATATCGTTACCTGGAAATAGAGCAGTAATCATAAAAAACTCAGATGTGATCTTTTAACTCCAGGAGTTAACAGGGCAAAGCAGTAGTAGCTGTAGAATTTGAATGTATTATCTCATCAGTAGAGTGGACCTATTATATTTCAGGAATGACTTGAAAATTCTTTACTAGTAAAGCATGTATGACAACTAAGTATGTGACTATTATTTGCTATTGCTTATTAGTAGGGTCAGTTGCAGAAGCTAGGATTAAAATTGATTATCACATTCTTACTTATAACCCAGCCAGTAATGGTGCCTTATGAAAAGAAACAGTATTGAGAGAATTCATTGGGTTTTAGCATATTTAATGGTCTTTAGCTTTATGTAATTAGTGTTGCTTTGAAAATTATGGAGTGATTTGCCTGGGTTGATGAAAACAGTATAGAATAGGAATCTTCTTTTTACTTGTCAGGTGGCTCAGTTGGTTGGAGCATCACATGTCAAGGCTGTAGGTTCAATCTCCAGTTGGGGCACGTACAGGAAACAACCAATGAATGCATCAATAAAGTGGAACAGCAAATGCCTCCCTCCCTCCCTCCCTCTCCCCCCACCCTTCCTCTTTCTCTGTCTCAAAAAAAAAAAGTCAAGAAAAAAAAAATTGTAAAAAGCCCTGGCTGGTATGGCTTGGTGGATTGAGCACAAGCCTATGAACCTAAAGGTAGTCAGCTCGATTCCTGATTGGGGCACATGCCTGGGTTTGGGGGCCAGGTCCCCAGCTGGGGGCATGCGAGAGGCAGCCAATTGATATATCTTTCACACATCAATGTTTCTCTTTCTCTCTTTTACCCTCCCTTCCCCTTTCTCTAAAAGTAAATAAAATCTTTAAAGAAGTTGTAAATAAGTTGCATGAGACTAGGGATCATTGTTTTGGTCCTTGATATTCATCAAGTGTCTAGAACAGTGCCTGATAAAAACCATATAATTTATAGTTGAGTCAGGATCAGAACCTTAGTCTCTTTTCTCATACTCTCATGCTTTTCCTCCACTATATCACGTTGTTCTCAAATATAAAATTGAAAGCCATTAACACACTGAAATTATATTCTTTTCTTTTTTTTTCAGATTTTATTTATTTATTTTTAGAGAGAGGAAAAGGGAGGGGAGAAAGAGAGGGAGAAACAGTAATGTGTGGTTGCCTCTCACGTGGCCCTCACTGGGGACCTGGCCCACAACCCAGGCATGTGCCCTGACTGGGAATCGAACCAGGACCCTTTGGTTCCCAGCCTGCGCTCAATCCACTGAGCTACACCAGCCAGGGCCGAAATTATATTCTTTAAGGAATTGCTATTTGATGGTCAGTGCTTATTACATAAATAGTCAAATATTGGAAGGAGATGAGACATTCCAGCAAACTGTATTACATTATTTTATGTAATTTCTAAATTCTCTTTTTAAAACGTAGAAAAATACTGTATAGTGTATTTTGATCAATTTAATATATATATATTTTTAAAGATTTTATTTATTATTTATTTTCAGAGAGAGGAGAAGGGAGGGAGAAAGAACAATGCATGGCTGGCTCTCACATGGCCCTCACCGGGGACCCGGCCCACAACCCAGGCATGTGCCCCAACTGGGAATCGAACCGGGATCTCCTGGTTCCCAGCCCGCACCCAATCCACTGAGCTACACCAGCTGGGCCAATTTAATATTTTTGATGGTGAAGATTTTTGGCCCAACAGAAAACAATTTAGTATTTTTAATTGTGTTTTTGAAGGCAGACCTATTAGATTGTTATATACTGAATCTTGTAGCAATCAAGCACAATTTCTTAGCTTTATGTTACTTTTTTGAAAAAAATTTCATTTTTTGTTTTTAGAAATTTTTTTTAATTTATTTATCAGAGGGGAAGGGAGGGACAAAGGGAGAGAAATGTCAATGTGTGAGAGAGAAACATCTTTCTGTGCCTCTCACATGCCCTCATCTGGGGACCTGGCCCTCAACTGAGACATGTGTCCTAACTGGGAATCGAACTGACAACATTTTGGTTCACAGGCCTGCGCTCTATCCACTGAGCCACAACAGCCAGGACAGGGTTGTTTTTTTTTTTAATAGAAGAAAAATCTACATAACCTTGGATTTAGGGATAAGCCTTGTATTTGTGTATGTGGTAAAATGTACATAGTATAAAATTTATTTTAACCATTTTAAGTGTATAACTCATTGGTATTAAGTACATTCACAACGTTTATATAACCATCACTACCATCTATTCCTAGAATGTTTTTCCTCTCGTGCAGAAACTCTGTACCTGTTACGTAGTAACTCATCATTTCTTCCTATCTTGAGCCCCTGGTAACCTGTATTCTACTTATTGTCTCTGAATTTGCCTGTTATAGATAACTTTGATAAATGAAATCATAAACTGGCCTTTTGTGTCCTGCTTTTTAAAATTTAGTATGATATTTTCAAGGTTTATCCATGTTGCAGCATGTATCAAAACTTCATTTCTGGCCCTGGCTGGTGTAGCTCAGTGGATTGAGTGCGGACTGGGAACCAGAGGGTCCCGGTTCGATTCCCCGTCAGGGCACATGCCTGGGTTGCAGGCCAGGTCCCCGTGAGGGCCATGTGAGAGGCAACCGTACATTGCTGTTTCTCTCCCTCTCTGTCTCCCTCCCCTCCCCTCTCTCTAAAAAGAAATAAAAATAAAATCTTTAAAAAAAAAAAACTTCATTTCTTATGTCTCAATATAATATTCCATTGTAATATGTATGCACCACATTTTGTTTATCTGTTCATCTGTTGATGGACACTTGGCATCTACATCTTTTGGCAATTGTGACTAATTCTGCAGTGAACATGGTGTTACACATATGTGTTTGAGCCCCAGTTTTCATTTCTTTTGGGTATATGCCTATGATTAGAATTATTGAGTCACATGTTAATTCTGCGCTTAACTTTTTGAGCAAATGCCAAACTTTTCCACAGCAGCTGTACCGTTTTACAGTTTCACCAGCTATATACAAGGTTTCAAATTTCTCCGCATTCTTGCCAACACTTGTTCTTTTCTTTGTTTTCTTTTTTCTTTAAATACTAGTCAACCTAGTAGGTGTGAAGTGTTATGTCATCTTGCATTTGATTTGCATTTTCCTAAGAGCTGATGACTTTGAGCATCTTTTCTGTGCTTTTTCTGCCATCCGTATGTATGTCTTTGGTGAAGTGTTTTGCCTGTTTAAAAAAAATATGTTGAGTTGTAAGATTTCTTGTATTCTAGATACAAGTCCTTTGTAAGATAAACTGGAAGATATTTTTTAATGTTTGTATGGAAAGAACTATTTCAATTTCTGTCATTTTCTCCCAGAAGTTAAAAAGATCCTTTCATCAATTCATTTACACCAAATAATTTTGTCCTTCTAGTTCAGTTGCCTTTTGAAACTGGGTTTTATGATTGTGTTTCCTCTGTGAGAGGTAATAACTGAAACTGTACTAGTGGATATAAAAAGAAAATTTCTGCTTTCTGATAATGTCAGCTTCTTCAGGGGAAGTGTGAAATGATGACCTTCAATTGTCAGGGAATAAGAGTGCCGTATTTAAAAAGTGCTGTGCCTGTCTTTCTAAAAGGCCAAATTGCAAGTACATTAACTCCTACTGAAATCTGTGGAATTTTCATGAATTCTTTTATTCCAATCTAGTTACCTATATGCTTCAAAGTAAAAAAGTACCCTAAAATTTTTCTTACCATACATATTGAACAGTTTTTTGGAATAAAAGTGAGAACATATGGTTTATCAAAAGATTTTCTTACATTTATTAACTTAACATAAAAAACAATTTTAGCCCTGGCTGGTGTGGCTCGATGGATTGAGTGCCGGCCTGCAAACCAAAGGGTCACTGGTTCGATTCCCAGTCAGGGAACATGCTTGAGTTGTGGGCCAGGTCCCCAGTGAGGGGGTACTCGAGAGGCTACCATACATTGATGTTTCTCTCCCTCTCTTTCTCCCTCCCATCTCCTCTCTCTAAAAATAAATAAAATACTTTAAAAATAGATTAAAATAAAGGAAGAAAAACAATTTTGATTATACTTAAATTATAAATTTTAGCAGTTTTTTTTTTTTTACTCTTTGGAAAAGAAAATTAAATAGCAAAATATTGGCCCTGCCTGTGTGGTTCAGTGGATTGAGCACCGGCTCGCAAACCAAAGGGTCACTCACTGGTTTGATTCCAGGGAAGGACTCATGCCTAGGTTGAGGGCCAGGTCCCCAGTTGGGGGCTGCCAATTGATGTTTCTCCTTTTTTCCTCCCTCTTTTCCCCTCTCTCTAAAAATAAATAAATAAAATCTTTAAAAAAGAAAAATGGAGTGTAAAAGCCAAATGTCCATTTGTAACCCTTCCCCCATACATATATAACGTAAATTATCTAAAAATAAGAAACAAAGTTTGAAAAACTACTTTTGGGAAATTATTGATGTGCAACAATAATGTTGACTTTATTTTTTCCAGATATGGCCGCGTGGAAAGTGTCAAAATTCTCCCTAAAAGGGGATCTGAAGGAGGAGTGGCTGCCTTTGTGGATTTTGTGGACATCAAAAGTGCACAGAAAGCTCACAACTCAGTTAACAAAATGGGAGACAGAGACCTGCGCACGGATTATAACGAACCAGGCACCATTCCAAGTGCTGCTCGGGGATTGGATGATACAGTTTCCATAACATCTCGTAGTAGAGAGGTTTCTGGGTTCAGAGGAGGTGGTGGAGGGCCTGCTTACGGCCCCCCACCATCACTTCATGCACGAGAAGGACGTTATGAGCGGAGACTTGATGGGTAAGTTCCAAGGTTTCTGTAGGCAGGTATTTTGTGTTTGATATGGTGAGAAACAGAAACTCATTTATGGGGGCCCCAGATGGATTTAAAGTTTTGGGCATGCTCAATGTTTCCTATTTTGGGTTGGAAACGGAAGTGATTTCTGTCCCAGTGGCTGGTATCTTACGGAATCGTAGAGGATATTTCCTGCAGCTGGTTGGATATCTACTCCTGAGATAAACAGTGGTGGAAGATTTTGTATGGCAGCATCATTTTTGGAGTTACCTGTCTTCTAGAGTTAATTATTTCTTCTCTTGGATGATGTTAAGGCCTTCCTTGGATATATCCCTTTTACCTGATGGAGCTATTTGGCTACAGATTTTGTGGTTATACTATATGGAATATTTCTGGAATATTAGAGCCTACAGATTCTTTTAGAAGTTAATATCTGCTTCTCAGTTTTAATTATATAAAGTGTACAAATGAATTGGATTGTCACCATAAAACCTAGCAGACCATGATTCAGCCCTTTGGATTCTACAAACAATACTTTAACCTGGAAATGTATACTTGGAGGAAGAAGAATGAAGGCAGTGTTTGATTTTCCCATTTTGGATCTACACCGTTTCCATGTTGGAATTACACTTCCTGATGGAATGGGGAAAATTTGAGGTGATGAACGTTCCTAAATCTGGAATATAGCCATTCTTTTCTAATTTCTGGAATGTATGGAATGTCATGCAGTCAAGATTCCATTAGCCCAGGAGAAGAGGATTACTATCTCCTTTCTTAATCAAGTTGCTGCCCAATTAAAGGTACTTTAGCTTTGAACTCATGGTGACGATCAGTTGTGGATACAGCAATCAAAATGGACTGTTCTGGATGGCTACAAAGGTGAACTGTTGGCGAGCAACTGTGCCTTCCTCATTTGGTGGAATCATAGAGGATATTTCCTCTTCTGTCAGCTGCCTGGTTCATACTTAGGGCTGGAAGTTTTTATGAATGTGGATCAATTTATAATTGTCTACTGTCTCAAGAAAGAAGTCTGGGGGTTTGAGAGTTACAGTTTGTCTGGGACTACTTGCTTCCAGTGGAATTATTTTATCTGATCACTAAGATTTTTTTTTTCCCTGTGGTTCATCTAAATATCATTTGACACCCTTGCCCATTAAGAAGGTGGATTACCCCCATAAGAGGGGCCAAAATTGGGGAAGTTATGTTCACAATTCTCTCCCTAGATTTAATTGGGATTATAGGTCGTGTTTCCACACTTGGAAAAGGTTGGTATGTCCTGACCTGTGTATATTAGCCCCTCTCCTAACCCACGTCAAACTCTCTTTTTTCCCACTAACTTTAGAAGTATTTAGTACTAATAGATGAATCAAAGAATAGCTATTAGATTTCAGCTCTGCTAGCTCTTGTGCCTGCCTTCTGTATCTTCTTAATGGATAAGAACTTTGCATATTTTTAAAATATCAGTTGTAGTAGTAATTCTCCTAGAACTATTATTGCCTCTTGCTTCTGTCACATCATTAATAAGAGTTTTCACTGATTAGTATTTGATAGGGTGCTAATAGAATTATGATATTTTAAGTTTCAAGGAAACCCTGTTTGTTAGACATTGAAATATCTATTCAAATTCCATAAATGTAGTGAATAAAAAAGGAGAAAGTAATTTAATATATTTAAGTAGGAAAGATATTATTATTGAACATTTTGGTCATGTCAGTTGCTTTTTATAAAAGTTGCAAAAAACAAAAAAAGCTTAAGAAGGTATGTTTGCTACTAAGTGAAATGGTGGGTGAAAATGAAGATTAGTGGAGAGATTTGGAATCTAGGCATGTATTAGGGACATAGTATTGTAAGATTTTTCCAGATATTCTTTATTGGAGAGATTCTAATTCTTCAATATCTTTCATAATTCCTTAATCTCTTTTGATAGAAGAGTTCCAAAAATAATGTTGAGAAGACACTTAACCTTCAATTGAAATTCAAGTGATGATCTTTTAGGGACTCAGGAAATGAGTTCTGGTTTCATACAAAAGTAGAGAAATTAAGATTTTTTATAGGATTTGACTTAGTTTTAAATACTAACACTTAATTGCATGTGTGTAAGCATACATGCAACAACTTTTGTACTCTTAGGTTGACAGATAACGTCCTATGGAAAAAAATTAAAGTATTGCTAATAGCAACCTTAGAGAATCTTACAGTTTCCAAAGTTGTATAATTTCATCATAGGCAACTTGAGTATAGCTAAATGCTAAGTCAGTGTATTTCCTGTAACCATTAAGTACATAGAATAATAAACTGAATCATGGAATAGGCATTTTAAAAATTATGTGGGATTTGATAGCACAAGGAGATAAAATAACCTTTATTTTTTAATTAGTTAAATTTGCCATAAAATAGCATGTGGCGACCCAATATTTTGATATCCTAAGTGGGGTTTTTTGTTTGTTTTTTTAAGATTCCATTTTTATTATTAAATGTGACTGGGCACAACAATTTACACAATCTAGTAATTTTTATAATTACCCAAAGAAGTCAAAAGTTAATGAGAAAGGTTACATTTAAAGTTTTTTTCTGGACTTCTTTGAAAAATGCCCTCCTACAGGTGGGACATATTCATAGGGCTTTCATGACTATGTTAAAATGTATCATGGCAATTTTGCCTAAAATAAATTTGCAAAGTAAATAAAAGCTTTGTTTGACAATGAGATGAAAGTATAGAAAATTTTCATATTGAAGTGATAGTCTCTTGTTCCATTAAATTTAAAAATGAAAAGATGGCATATGCACATTTCTGTATATAAACCACGAAATACCTAATAAAAAGTGACTTGTGTGCCCTGGCTGGTGTAGCTCAGTGGATCAAGTGCGCGCTGGGAACCAGAGGGTCCCGGTTCGATGCCCAGTCAGGGCACATGCCTGGGTTGCGGGCCAGGTCCCCAGTGAGGGCCCTGTGGGAGGCAGCCATACATTGCTGTTTCTCTCCCTCTCTGTCTCCCTCCCTTCCCCTCTCTCTAAAAATAAATAAAATATTAAAAAAAAAAAAGTGACTTGCAGAACACTAGTCATGAAAGCCCAATATACAGTTAAAACAATGATTGCCCAGCTGTGAAAGTAAGTTTTGGAGTCAAGTAAAATGTTAAAGTTGTTAGTGTTTGCATACTAAGTAGGTTAATGCTGTTTAGAAGATGATCGATCAGTTAGCTGCAGAGACAGAAAATGCTGAAGTGAATGTTTGCATGACTTGCTTTTAGTTTTGCTTGCCCTTTTCTGATTGATTAAATATTTTTCCCCCTCCTAAAATGCAGGGCTTCAGATAACAGGGAGCGTGCTTATGAACATAGTGCCTATGGACACCATGAACGGGGGACGGGAGGATTTGATCGGACAAGACATTACGATCAGGATTACTATAGAGATCCTCGCGAGCGGACTTTACAACATGGGCTCTATTATTCTTCTCGGAGTCGAAGTCCAAACCGTTTTGATGCTCATGACCCCCGATACGAACCTAGGGCTCGGGAGCAGTTTTCACTGCCCAGTGTGGTACACAGGGATATCTACAGGGATGATATAACCCGGGAGGTACGAGGCAGAAGGCCAGAGCGGAATTACCAGCACAGCAGGAGTCGGTCACCACATTCATCCCAGTCTAGAAATCAGTCTCCGCAGAGGCTGGCTAGCCAAGCGTCTAGACCCGCCAGGTCCCCTAGCGGCAGCGGCTCTAGGAGTAGATCCTCCAGTAGCGATTCAATCAGCAGCAGCAGTAGTACCAGCAGTGACAGGTAGGTTAACAGCCTTTTGTTATAACAGACAAGCTGTTGAATAAATTGTCACAAATTCTTGATGATCAGTGCTAATGATTTTTAGCATACTAATATTTTTAAAAGAGAGTAATCTTGGATCATGTATACAATGAGTGAAGAAACTGATTAGTGTGTGGTGATTGAATTAACCATTCTGTGAAGTACCTAAGGCTAAGTGATGATTTGCAAATACTGTTTTATCCTCCAGATGCTCAATATTAAAATTGTCAAAAGAAGAAAAATGGTGACTTTAGCTGTGTGAAGCAGATTTTGTGCCACTGAAAATGTATTTCTTTTAAGTTGTTAATTTTCTAGGTGTATAATGCTAACTTCTGTTAATTCTGGTTCAAAATTTATAATACCTGTTTTGTTAAAAGTATTGGCGAAGTAATGTTGACACATTTATTATCAATGACTAAATCAACTTAAGAATGCATTTTAACTAATTTTAAGATCAGGGTTGTAGCCAATTTATAAATTCAAGTAGAAAAGCTTTCTTTAAATGCAGGTTGTTACTTGGCTGTTAACTAAGGCTGAGTAAGCTGATTTCATTAGTTGGGAATTTTTTTTACAAAGGCATTTTATTTTAAAGATGGAAAGTAATATAGGTAATCTTAACGGGAAATAGCTTAGAGGTTAGGTATACTGGATTTGAAATCACAGATCTGGGTAGATGGTATAGTATACTACTGTTATAATCTTGGACAAGTTATTTAAGCTGCCTAGGCCTCAGCTTTCTCATCTTTTATAAGAACTATGCTTTAAAAAGTTATTGTGAAGATCAAAATGGAAAAAATGTGTGTAAAGTGCTTAGCTTGATACCTATACATGTTAAGTAAGTACTGTCTTTAATAATTGCTAGCTATTATTATTTGTACTTAAGATGTTGATAGTCTTTGAGCCTTTCCCATTTCCAGTTACTCAAGTTACTTAGCCTAGTTATTCAACCTGCAAGTCGTAAATATCTTAGTTTTAAATGGTGTGTATTTTACAAGATACAAATGACTTGACCTTACTAAAATGCTCAGATTAATATTTCTCTTTTAATATTGCCTACTTAGAATTAATTTAAGAAAAATAAATGATCATAAGTAATTGACGAATGGTTCTTTTTAGACCTCCTAAATGTTCTAATTCAAAATAATAAATGAAAACATTTTATACATCTGTATATCTAGACATAATTCAAACATTTTTGAAGATGTAACATATGAAGCAAGCACTTAGTTTAGGAAATCAGGAGATTTAAGGTTCTGGCTCTAGCTTTGTATCTCTGTGACATAGATGAGAAATCCTTAACTTCTCTTGATTTCATTTTGTATATTGTTGAGATAATGATTGACAAGCTTCATTTGAACTCTATAAAGTGATTATAAAATCTTGTTATGCCCCATTTTCTTCTACATAGAATTGTTTAAGATACTTAGTTTTAGTCATTTCCCTCAAATCTACCTCATTAAAGGGATGCCACTTCATTCCATTGGATAAAAATTTACTGAAAAGCTAACTGATTATGGAGGTGTTGAAGTTAGAGGTAAAACATACACAGCCTTCAGGATGGCATTATACTTGGGGAAGTTACAGTGTTTTGGGATTTGGTCCTTAGTGTTGTAGGCGCAAAAGTTTGAACCCAGAGGTGGTATGATGAGTTGGATGTGCCTATACGGAAGGATAGCTGTATGACTCTTACAGTGAGAAAGGTAACTGCAAAAAGGCAAAAACAGGATGAGCTTTCAAAATCTACATGGGGACTACATTACAGTCATAGAGGATATTTCCTCTTGTGTCAGCTGCTTGATTTATACTTAGGTCTGGAAATTTTTATGACGTAGAGCTATGAAGGATATGTAGGACTTTAACAAAAAGAAAGGAGTTTTAGGCTAGACATGGGAACATAGTGGGTGGAAGGAACAACTTAAAGAGATGTAAGTGGGTGGAAGAATGTTTTGAGAATAGTAGATAATTTAGGATGACTTAACCACACTAACGATTTTGAATTTTATTCTTTATGCACAGATGAACTGTTGAGGGATTTTGAAAAGGGAGATAAGCTGGTTGAGATCTGTGCTTTATGAGAGGCTTAGAATCTGGTGACTTAGAATAGGAAAAACAGAGATTCTGGTTAGAAGGCTATTTCAGTAGTTTGGAGAAGGAAAACTTGGACTGCGAGAGTGCCTAACTAGGACAAGTGGGAGAGACATTGTATTAAAAATGCAATTATGTTGACTTAGGAAAACCAGGATAAACTTTAATGATGGGCTTTTCAATACTGTCCTAAAACAACCAAAAGGACCAGGTATTCCTTTGCTCACTGCAGAGCCAGTATATTGTCTTTCTTGGAGTACATGGTCAGCAAATAGTTGGAATACTGAGATAGAATTCTTAGTTAACAGGAAGGAGAAAGCAGAATTGATGTTAATAGCTAAAAGAGTTGGCCACTATATTGTGATTGAAGCAAGTGCACAGAAGTAAACATCCTTTGGTGTTCAGAGCATGTCCATTATCCCTTGGTTCAGTCTCCCTTTTATCAGATGTCCTCTTTCCTCTATAATTATATTGATTTTAAAGTATAATATTTTGAGATGTCACGTAGATTCGGAATGTTCAATATCCTTTTGGAAATAATAAGGTGCTTTTGTAATCTTTAAAACTTTGATTGTCAAAATGACATTCTAAGTCCTTTAAAAATTCTTAAAGTTAACATCTTACAGTAGACAATATATAGCTTCATTTTGACTACAGGAACAAGTTTCTATTCTCTCTGCATGACTGGTAATTTAATCACCCTCCACCTCCCTTAATTGTTACAGCTTTGATGAATAGAATCCTAGCAGTGCATTTCAAATGAGTAAACATGGGATTAATGGCAGTCTAGTTGTGAAGTCCTTATAAATGGTACACCTACTGTTTCTGCAAAACTGTTCACAGTATTTGACTAGTGAGAACTGGGGAGTCATGGTGTAAACTTTAGATATGCAGCCCTGTGCTGCTCAATATGTCTCTTTCTCTGTCATGGTCATTTAGGGAGTCACTTTTCCTTTCAACGGAAAAATTTGAATACATAAATTTCACAGAAGCATTTCTTTTAAAAGCCTTTAATTGAAGTTGAGTTTACTTTATTTTTGTAGTTTTCTATCATTGGATTTCCCTCCTCCCCCAAATCATGTTGTAAGAATTTTCTTTAATACAGACCAAAGAAACTGAAGAATTTGTTGAAGTTAAATTAATTCATAAACTTTTCTAGTATCTCAAAGTAGTTTTTTATTTTTTTTTAATTTTATTTTTTAGAGAGAGGGGAAAAGGGAGAAAGAGAGGGAGAGAAACATTGATGCATGAGAGAGAAACATCTGTCGGTTGCCTCTTGCACGCCCCCAATTGGGGACCTGGCCTGCAACCCAGGTATGCGCCCTGACTGGGAATGCAGCCCATGACCTTTTGGTTCGAAGGGCTTGCGCTCAATCTACCGAGCTACACCAGACGATGCAAAGTAATTTTTAAAAAAGATTTTATTTATTTTTTATTTTTAGAGGGGAAGGGAGGGAGAAGGATAGAGTTTGTCAATGTGAGAGAGAAACATCTATAGGTTGCCTCTCATATGTGCCTGCTCGCGTGGAGGTATGAGCCCTGATCAGGAGTCGAACTTGTGACCTTTCTGTTTGTGGGAGGACGCCCAACCAACTGAGCCACACCAGTCAGGGCTCAAAGTAGTTTTGACCGAACTTTTTCCTTAGTTGTTTACTTTGATCACAGCCAAAAATGATTAGGCTGTCTAAGTCTCTGAACTTGGATGGGGAAAAAAATGATCTCTTTTCCCTAACCTGTAACTGAAACTAAACATTGCCTTCCATTATGAGAGTAGGCAGTATAAAACAGTAGTATTAACAATATGAGTTACTTTGTAATCAGTCAAAATCCATAGGTAATTTATTATTATTGTTGCGGAGATTTCAAAATTGGGCTTATGTTCGTTGTTACTGGGATATTGTTATTAAACTCAGTGTTAGATGTTGTTATTTGTTAATACAGACATGTTGCTATATGACAAAAATGTAAAGTTTTGCAGTTTGTTTATTTTAGTTATGAGAGAATTTCTTTCAGGTTCACGTAGGAAGTTTTTCAGAATTGTTATCTCACAGCCTTGTGAAAGAATAGGATGAGGCTGAAGAGGTGAGGGAAACCTGGGGATGATGCCGTTGTGTGTGTCAGAATGATATGACAGCGTACCTTTTTTTCTCGTTGTTTTACAAGTGTGCTTCTTTAGAGTGTTTATTGAAGGAAAGAATGCTTATTTTCTTTTTCTTTTTTAAAAGAGTTTATTTATTTTCAGAGAGAGGGGAAGGGAAGGAGAAAGAGAGGGAGAGAAACATCAATACGTGGTTGCCTGTTGTGAACCCCCCAGCTGGAGACCCAGCCCACAACCCAGGCATGTGCCCTGACTGGGAATTGAACTGGTGACCCTCTGGTTCATAGACCGGCGTTCAGTCCACTGAGTCACACCAGCCAGGGTGGAATGCTTATTTTATTAACCGGCTATATAATATGCTATGAAACTGTCAGACATAGCAACAGTTTACATATGTGAATTAAAAGTTTCTTAAAATGTTAAATGAATTAATAATTAGTGGGGGTCTTGGTGATTAGTACAATATTTAGTCATAAAAACACATTTGTCTGAACTTTTATCATCAACAGTGATTGATAATAATGAATAGGCAGATAATTTCTGGTTTCAGTTAGAGATAAAATTTTACTGCACTGTGCTTCCTTATTAGATAGGTATTTGTGGGGACAAAATAGTTTGTATTTGTTTTAATCAGAAGGAAGTTATACAACTAAAATAATGTCTTTTAATGTCAGAAAAAATGACATAAGTGGAATTAAACCATGTTTGGGAAATTGGTGGTTAGAAACCATGACTTTTTTTTTTCCTCCTGGCTCTTCTGTTTATAGTGGCATAGGATTGAAGTGAGAGTAGAAATTAATTAAATTGGTTTTATTACATAATACCAATCTTTTCCCACTTTGCTACTCTGTTTATACCTATCAGTTTGAGATGAATCACTTAAGTTGAAATGGGATTTTTTTCATACTCTGAGTGTGTAAAGAGAAGATACTTGTGCTCAGAGACCATTGAAAACATAAATTAGGCAAACTAAAATGTGAGAATCAATGATTAGATGTTTATTGATTTGGGGGTATAACAAGTGAAGTGTTTGTTTGGGGAGCATTCAGAGGACTCTCAAGGAGGAACAGTAAAGGGCTACTTAAGCCTTTAAGAAGTCAAAGTCAAGGATAATATTCTTAGGAAGGATGTTTCTTTATCTTTTGCCCCTCATTTTCATTTAAAATAAAAATATTTGCACTTACTTTAAACCTAAGTAAAATACCATATAATAGCTGATCTTTAAATTTTTACAGCCATTCTTTGCCTGTTTTATAAAATTTTGTCCTGTCTCAGTTTTATTTTTACATAGTTGAAATTGTCTGAAACTTAGAAAAGGAGAATGTCTTGATGAAAATCAGTATTATGAATAAAATTTATTCATTGTTCTGGACCTTTCCGGCTACTAAGTGAAGTTTTTGCCTTGAAATATGCAACTCTGTGGCAGAATTCAGTAAACGCCAACTAGTGATTTATTGACTGTATGAATAACTACTTTCTTTCCTTGAAATATTGGTACCTAAGTTTTTTAAAAGTTACGTACTCGGACGGAGAGGGTTGATGGAAAAAAGATAACAGCAGGCATCATATTAGTGTATATGCAATCCTGGAGAAAACTGTTAGGTTTAAAATACACACTAAGTTTTACCTCCCTTTGAGTAGCTTATTAAGTACCTGTTTCTGTCCCCCCAAATAAGCATTTGCTCATTCCTTCCTTAATGCAGTTTTGGGCTTGTTTAGGAGCATGGAATAACTAACTGTTCAACAGCATGCTTTAGAGAGTACACCAAATATTAAAATATGTACACATATATTTTAAATTTTATTAGTGATAGTTTTTCCAATCCTATCAGTAGTAGCAGGCAAACTGCAGAGATCATTTGAAGAGCCCACATTTTTAAAACACATTCCTTTCTAGGCTCCTGTATAGTTTGTTACTGAGCAGTAAGCTATATACAACCTTCTGTCCTTTGGGGTCATATTAGCCAGACAAGCTTTTGTTCTAAATATGGAAAATAGAAGTGTTTGCTTCTAATTGCTCTGGTGGGCTTAACTTCAGAGATCTGAAAATAGATTGATTTCCTTTCTGGTTTTCCTTTTTTTGTCAAGTATTATAGCATTTCAGTAAGGCTTTCTAGAGGTATAGGTGTTGTCTGTGTTAGGGTTATATGTAATAGGTAGTCAGTTTTGGAAACAAGTGCTGGACTCACCCATGTTTACTCTGTATTAGGAACCCTGCTTTCATTTAAGATCCTCTGCTGCTAGGGAAATTAGAACAAGGTAGATTTAGCTCTGAAAGCAAATGAGGAGAGCTCATTGTGTGCTGCCTGGGCAGCCAGTGTGTCTAAATATTGTGGGGGAAGCTAGGAACTGCTTATTTGTGACTCAAACCAGCCTAAACTGGAATCATCCAGTTTGATTTGGATGCTTGCCACCTCCCAGAGGCTTGCTTGTTCTGCCAGAGTTTTTGCCTGGGCTTCTGCACTGTGACTGGGCAGGCTGCAGGGAGGGGCAGCTGGATGTGGCTGGCAGTTAACCGGGTTTGTCCCTAGGGGGGAGGCATTTCAGACCCAGTAAGGAGCCGAGGACTAGAAGCTGATGCGAATTCCCATTTTCAGTATGTCTTTCCATTATTATTCCTTTGTAACTTTTTGTCTTTTGCCCTTTAGTACCTAATGCTTGAAAAACAGCTTCTGCCATACAGCTGGTTGGGTGCATCACAACGTGGTCTGCATTTGATAATAAAGAATTTGACTAAAATTTTATTTTATTAATTAATTACCAAAGTACCCCAGGAACTTTGCTTTTATTGCAGTTAAGTTAATCTGTTTGAAGTAAAGAACTGTCTGTCTCATACCCTTTTTGTTCTTTACACTTGGGTCCCGCTGGGGTTTATTTTGCTTTGATTGATAGGTGAAAGGAATGAAAATTGATTTAGAGTAAACTTGTGACCTGGTGTCTTGTGAATTTTAATTAAATCCTGATGTGACTTTTTAAAAATGTTGCTTCAAAAATTAGCAAAAAGTAATTCAGATTAAAGCCCTAAATATCAAATTTTAAAATTAAATGCTATGCCAAATTGCATTTGTTTGTCTTGGAAGCAAACTCTTGAAAACAAACAAACAAACACCTCACCCTGGCCAGATGACTCAGTTGGTTAGAGTATCAACCCCCTGCACCAAAAGGTTTCGGTTTGATTCCTGGTCAGGGCACATACCTGGGTTGTGGGTCTGATCTCCAGTTGGGGTGCATACGGGAGGCGACTGATGGATGCTTCTCTCTCACATCAGTGTATCTCTCTCTCTCTCTCTCTCTCTCTCTCTCTCTCTCTCTCCATTCCTCTCTTTCAAATCAATAAAAACCTATCCTCGGGTGACAACAAAAAAAAAAGTACTGTGTTTCAATTACAAATTTTTAGTGTCATGGCTACTTTGTACATAAAGAGCCTCTCTCTCAGTTTGCTTCTTTGAGAAATAAGGGAGTTAAGGGATTAAACCTGGCCTAATTCCTGGTGAGAGAACACTCAGAAGTCATGAAGAAATATTTTTTTCTTTTTTTTTTTTTAAGATTTTATTTATTTTTTAGAGAGAGGAGAAGGGAGGGAGAAAGAGAGGGAGGAACAGCAATGTATGGTTGCCTCTCACATGGCCCTCACTGGGGACCTGGCCTGCAACCCAGGCATGTGCCCTGACCGGGAATCGAACCGGGATCATCTGGTTCCCAGCCTGCGCTCAATCCACTGAGCTACACCAGCCAGGGCTTGTCATGAAGAAATATTAAAGAGTACATTTATCTTTTGTCTCTCTGGACACCAGGGTTATATAGAAAAGGTAAATTCCCATAGCGTTGCTTATGTTTTAAACTTTTGGAGTGAGATTGAAACCTGTGTAGTATTTTTCACTTGTGGTAAAAGTTGACTCAGCAGTTTGGGTGATGTTGTTGTTCTCTTTTATCCTTTTTGGGTTTTTACTTGGAGACTTTCTTTGGTCATTCTTAGAAGCCATGTTATAATTTCATTTTGCCCTAGACAAGGGATCATCCATGCACAGAAATAAAGGAAAATGTGGTGTTCTCATTTTATTTTTTTAAGATTTTATTTATTTATGTTTAGAAAGAGGGGAGGGGAAGGAAAAAGAGAGGAAGAGAAACATAAATGTGTGAGAGAAACAATTGCTTGCCTCTTGCACATGCCTCAAACTGGGGACCTGGCCTGCAACCCATGCATGTGCCCTGACCAGGAATTGAACCCAGTGACCTTTTGGTTCACAGGCTGGTGCTCAATCCACTGAGCCGCATTAGCCAGGGCTCATTTTATTTATTTTATTTTATTTTTTTAAAGATTTTATTTATTTATTTTTAGAGAGAGGGAGAAAGAGAGGGAGAGAAACAGCACTGTATGGTTGCCTCTCACATGGCCCTCACTGGGGACCTGGCCTACAACCCAGGCATGTGCCCTGACTGGGAATCGAACCGGGACCCTCTGGTTCCCAGTGCGTGGTCAGTCCACTGAGCTACACCAGCCAGGGCCCTGCCTTAATTTTTAAATTTTAAATCTGTGTCTTAGAATACAAACTCTTAGAGTGATTGCCTTTATTCTACAAAGGATAGTTTTGTGATTGCTTCTGTGAGAAATGGAAAGAGCACCATCTGGTAATTGATTTACTTAAATTATTAGTCATTCATTAAATTATATGCTACTAGAGTTTACTACTGCTAGCAATTTTATAAAGTCATCTTTATAGAACATATTTTCAAAATCACTTTGTATGATAAGTGAACTTCCTCTTTCCAGGTAGACAAAATAGTAAGTGAAATGTATTTTAAAATTAACCAGTTGGTTTCTCCTAAGAATCTCAGAGTCATACTCTAAAAACTTTTCTTGTTTTTCTTTTTTTTAAGATTTTATTTATTTTTAGACAGAGGGGAAGGGAGGGAGAAAGAGAGGGAGAGAAACATCAATGTGCAGTTGCCTTTTGCATGCTGCCCACTGGGGACCCAGCCTATAACCCAGGCATGTGCCCTGACCAGGAATCAGACCGGTGACCCCCTGGTTTGCAGGCCTGCACTCAGCCCACTGAGCCACACCATCCAGGGCTCTAAAAACCTTTTTTGATGTAAAAGATATTAGACATATACACTAAGATGAGGGTAGTAAAATATATTCTTAGAAGTAGGTGGGAAAACATTATATATATCGTATTTTTTGGGCTATAAGAAGCACCTTCCCCCCAAATTTGTGAGGAAAATGGGGGTGCAGCAGTGGAGCGGGATCACAGGATGCAGGAGCAGGTAAAATATTTTACCACATTTTTCCTTCAAATTTTTTTTCCTATTTTCCTCCTCTAAAACCTAGGTGCGTCTTATGGTCCGGTGTGTCTTATAGTCAGAAAAATACGGTAGCTCAATAAAATAGGTTGTACATATTTAGAATTTGGCTTAGCTAATAACCATTTGAGTCTTTCTTAATGACATTAAATTAAAATTCTTTTTTAACTTCGGTGTAATCCCGAGCAAGGGATGGTGGGCTTTTTGTTGGGTTTCTAAATTATCAGCAAAGATAGTTTTTAAAGTTTAATGTATAAGTATCCTGGAAATATGTTTCAAATTTTTTGTTAATTCCTCTGTACTTTTTTAAAAAATATTTTATTTATTTATATTTTTTTATTAATATTTTTTTAAACATCAATGTGTGGTTGCCCCTCACATACCTCATACTGGGGACCTCGCCTATAACCCAGGCATGTGCCCTGACTGGGAATCAAACTGGCAACCCTTTGGTTCACAGGCCAGCGCTCTATCCACTGAGCCACACCAGCCAGGGCTATAAATGACATTAAAAAAAATGATTTTAGAGAGAGAGGAGGAGAGAGAGAAAACCAACTGACCAGTTCCCTCCTGTGCATGCCCGGCCTGGGAATTAAACCTGCGACCTTTTGGTGCGCAGGACCAAACTCTGACCATGTGAGCCGCCTGGCCAGGGTGTAAACGGCATCTCTTTAAGCATTGCAGTGGCTTTAACATGGTCTGTGATTTAAAGGTTGGTATGCAGGTTTACTGGGGAGCTTTTCAGAACTAGGTTACTCAGTATTGAATGCACCTAGCCACATGCAGCTTTCAAGCACTCGAAATTTGGCTAGTTTGTGTACCAGTACTGATCCGTTCTATAACATGAATGAACCTTAAAAACTTGATAAGTTTGCCTTGTGATTGGTGTGGCTCAGTGGGTTGGGCATTGTCTTTCTGAGTGAAAGTTTCTGGTTTGATTCCCAGTCAGGGCACACGCCTGGGTTGCAGGCCTGGTCACTGGTTGGGGGCATGTGAGAGGCAACCAGTCAATGTTTCTCTCTCTCTTTCTCCCTCCCTTTCCCTCTTTCTGCAAATAAATAAATCAGATCTTTAAAAAAATATGCTAAGTGAAAAAAGCCAGTACAGAAGACCGGATATTATATGATTCTATTTATACGAACTCTCCATAACAGGTAAATTTATAGATAGAAAGTAGGGCTGGGTCTGGAAGAGAGTGGGGAGTGATGACAGCGGATAGGTTTGAGGTTTTTCTTTCTGGGGTGATGCGGCTGTACTAAAGTTACATGACGGTGATGATCGTGTAACTCCATGAATATACTACATTCATTAATTGTATACTTTTAAATGAGTCAATTTTATGGTATGAAATTGTATTTCAGTAGAACTGTTTAAAAACAATACTGAATTTTGAAGATGCAGCAAAAATATTTTATGTTGGCTGCATGTTGAAATACAGGGTCCAGCAGAAGTAAGGCCTGCTTGAGTGTGGTTGTTAGGGTAATAATGTAGGTGTAATATATAGTTTTAATTTGAACATTGTACCTAAAATGTTATGTGATGTGCTTGAGTGTGATACCGTTATGTTACAAAATTACATGTTTATGATTTTATAAATAAAAAAGGGGGCATTATTTTTTGCTGGACCCTGTATTTTTGAGTATATTACATTTAATAAAAGATAGTAAAATTTACCGTTTTTTTTTTAACTTGTTAAAGTGTAACTATTTAAAATTTTTAAATTGCATTTTTGGTGTCTATTAAATTTCTGTTGGACAGCATGCGCACTGTTCTAGAACCAAGCTCCATCAGATACTACACTTGATCTTAGCCAAAAGGCCGAGAAGCGATAGAACCAAGCTCCATCAGGATACGATGTCATGAAGTAATTCGTACATCTGTTTTAGTGTTTTTCATTTAGTGTAAAGAAGACTATAATCTGTTAATTTTATTATTATTATTATTTTTTTTTTTTAAGATTTTATTTATTTATTATTAGAGAGAAGGGAAGGGAGGGAGACAGAGAGGGAGAGAAACAGCAATGTATGGTTGCCTCTCACATGGCCCTCACTGGGGACCCGGCCCGCAACCCAGGCATGTGCCCTGACAGGGAATCGAACTGGGACCCTCTGGTTCCCAGCCCGCGCTCAATCCACTGAGCTACACCAGCCAGGGCTAATTTTATTATTTTAATTCTCAAAACTTTTCTCTTTGAAATTCTGGATTAATTGGAAAAGGTTCTTTGGGACTCCTAAGCCTAAGGTATAGACTGAATCACCTCCAGATTCCATCTTTATTTGGTATTAAGCCAAATGCATGTTGATTTCCAGAATGCCCAAGGGAATGTCTTAGCTGTTGAAAAACTTTAATCTCTAAACCCCTAAATAAATTAGTTTAAACCCTAAGGAAAAAAATTAAATTATCTTAGAGTAATTTTTTTTAAATTAAAAAAAATCCCTTGATCTGAAGGTAATTTCTAAGTGATGGCCAATACTTTTGATAGGGGCTTAACACATGTGTAGTAACAAAGACTTGGAATCTGATGTTGGAATTAGAATAAGACAAACATTTAATATACACCTGGCTTCTAGACATAAGTTCTATAACCAAAACTGGGGACTTCCATGATTCTTGAATGTTAACTGTCAATGGTGAAGGGTCAGACTGGCCTCGTGAACGTTTGTTGTCGTGATGATTAGAGCCGTTTGGACTGTAGCTTTTTGTTTGTTTCCTCTGGCAGGAACTGCAGAGGAGTTGTTTAAGCAGGAGGGTTTTAGGCTGGAGTTTTTTAGTAATTTGAAGTCATTAATAAACAAACAAGTTCACTAAATAGTAGATGGCTTTAGATTTCCTGGTAGGGAGTTCATTGCCCTAATAACCTCTTGGGTCTGCAACTTCCTTAATAGAGAGTTCGTAAGTGGAAAATAGAAAACTTTTTATTCTGAATGGGAAGGAGATAAATCAGCACCAAAGTTAAATTGGAAAAAGGCAAAACCCAAAGTTCAAATTTACTTGTGGATTTGGTGAAGGCTATAGTAGTTGTATATAACCATTTGGAATAAATAATACATTTTTCCTTGATCTGTATGCTTTCTTGGTTTATGCCTTTTGAAACATTTTAGTTCATATAAGAAATATATCTTTAATTTCACATACTTGTTCAGTTGAGAGAATGAGAAAATTGCATGGCATTATAATTGACAGTTCAGTTTTCCTAGTTTGTCCCTGGAGTAAGGCATCCAATGGATGTTCTAAAGGCTGTGCTGCCACACAGAAGGGCTTTTTGTTCCTTGGGCAGACATGTTGTGTCTGCTTATTACTTTTAGGGAGCATGCGTGTTTGATGCTTTTTGCTTTGAGTAACAGGTTTTCTGAGTCTTCAGAGATTGCTAAGAATGTAATGAATGACTCTGTGGGCCCAGGCTCTTTGGAATTTAAACTAAAAGTACTCGTGGCCAAGGTTCTTTTGAACACAGTGAAAATATGTAGAAAAATAATTTTTTCACTTTGAATTTTTCACCATGAATTTTGTAGTCAGCAAATCTATCTACACCAGAATCTGATCACATATTTGCCCCCCAAAATCTTTTTAAAACTGAACATAAAATGATAAGCACTTTGTGACTAGGTCTCTGATAGTTAGTTCATCATCTTACCATTCTTAAAGTTAACTAGGAAATCTTAGGGCTCTACAAAGTTCTCCAGAAAATAAGCCTCATATTTCTTAGTAATAGATTAGCAAGAGCATAGCCACTTTCCATTTTTTTGCTATTGTCATTAAAATAATAGGTTTCAAAACCACCAAATTGCATTTTTTAATGCTGAAAGTGTATGGCTTTATTTTTTTTTAAATATATACATATAACATGTATAAATATACATCACATAAATATACATAATGTAAAATTTGGCATTTTACTTTTTCTGAGTATGCAGTTCAGTGGCATTACGTACATTTACTTTGTTGTATGACCATCACCACCAGTCATCTCCAGAACTTTTTCATCTTCCCAGACTGAAACTCCATATTCGTTAAACAACTTCCCATTCTTCTATCTCGCAGTCCCTGGTAGCCACCCCTTCTCCTTTCTGTTTTTAGGGACTTGACTGATCTAGATACCTCGTAGATAGAATCGTACAGTATTTGTCCTTTCGTGCCTGGCTTGTTCCACTTAGCGTACTCGTTTGAAGACTTTTCCATCTTGTAGCAAATGTCGGAATTTTCTTCCTTTTTAAGGCTGAATGATATTCCTTCAGGTTTTGGGGCAGGATAAGCTTTATTTATCTAGCCAGTCATCCTATAGATGAACTGTTTAGATATTTCTTTTATTTGACACCACTCAAAGACAGAGATAAGCTTAAAAACATTGACTGGTGTGGTTCAGGTTGGGCATTGTCTCGCAGACTGAAAGGTCCCTGGTTCGATTCCTGGTCAGGGCACATGCCTGGGTTGCAGGCCAGATCTCCAGTTGGGGGCATGTGAGGGACAACTGATCAATGTTCCTTTGCACATCGATGTTTCCCTCTCTTTCTTCCTCACTTCCCTTCTTCATATAAATAAATAAGTAAGTAAGTACATAAATAAATCGGATCCTAAAAAATTAACAGCTGCTATGATTGCATTCCAAAGAATTACTTGAACTTAATCTTCTGTGAACAGATTAACCTCGTATAGCATATTGAAGCTCAAATTTTAAAAAAGATTTTATTTATTTATTTTTAGAGAGAGGAGAAGGGTGGGGAAAAGGAGAGGGAGACAAACATCAATTGGGTTTTTGTTGTTCGCTCCCGAATGGGGACCCGGCCTGCAACCCAGGCATGTACTCTGACAGGGAAATCGAACTGGCGACCTTCTGGTTCACAGGCTGGAGCTCAGTCTACTGAGCCACACCAGCCAGGGCTAAGCTCAATTTTAAATGGTTATTTCTGTCAAAATAAGATACCCTTTAAAAAATAGTCTTTGATAATTTTGTTTTTTCTCATTTATATAAATTATTGGACTTCAGAATTGGAAGAGAAATAGAACCAATTATTTTAACTATTGTGGTAGAATTTACTACCGCTTTAGTGACCATGAACACTAAACTCGTTTTTTCTCAATCTTACCTACCTATAAAAAGTAGAGCCAGTATCTGTCTAGGGCTTAGATATGCTTGATAATTATAAATGCTCATAGGTGAAAGCTAGATGGAAACTAGAAGTCAAGAAAAGTTAATTTCTGAGGTCTAGATTTTCTTTTTTTTTTTTTTTTTGTTCTTGAGGTCTATATTTTCTACTGTAGTTAGAAATTCTTAGGAAATAAATTATTTTTTTATATCAGCATTAAAAGTTGATGACAGTAAAAAATACAGCTTGTAGATTGTGATTCTCTTTCTTTGTCAACCTTTATTAAGAGAAAGCGTTTCTCTTTTTACTCTGTTAATTCAGTTAATCTTTTAAAAATTTATTTATTTATTTGCAGGGAGGGAGAAAGAGGGAGAAAAACATTGATGTGAGAGAGAAACAGCAATTGGTTGCCTCTCAAATGCGCCCTGATGGGGTACCAAACCCACAACCCAGGCAGGTACCTGACTGGGAATTGAACTGGTGAACTTTCGCTTTGTGGGAAAATGCCCAACCTTTACTGAGCCACACTGGTCAGGGCAGTTGTCATCTTTTTTTTTTTTTTTTTTTTTTTTTAAATCAGACCTTTTTGCATTAGAAGCCTTTGTAGTGTCTAATGATAGAAGAAATCTGTGGGCCAAAACAAAATACTAGAAGTTAGGATATTTGTTCTATAATAAAGAAATGCACTTTTGCTCTTTAATGTATCAATACAGTTTTTCTCAGTAAGTATACTAACTTAGAAAGAGGGGAAGGAAAGGAGAAAGAGAGGGAGAGGAGCATCAATGCGTGGTTGAGTGCTTTCCCACTGGGGACCTGGCCCACAACCCAGGCATGTGCCCTGACTGGGAACCGAACTGGCGACCCTTTGTTTCGCAGCCTGTGCTCAATCCACTGAGCTACACCAGCCAGGGCCTAAACTTGAAGACTTTAGACAACTTTCATTAACTTTTGTTCTAAAGAGCTTATTTTGTCATTTATATAGTAGAATCCAATAGTGCTTTCCCATTTCTTTTGCACTAGTTGAAGAATCATCGGTTAGAACTGACTCATTTTTAAGGAACTTTACCTGGATAAATTGGGTAGAGAGACCCTTGATTCAGCAGAGCCTTATTGACAGAAAGCAGCAGATAAAGCCTATTACATTGAGTGGTTAGGAATCTCTTACCTTTTTTAAGAACAAAGAGAAGAAGAATCACACTTTATATTTTACTTCTTAAATTGTCTGTGTGTGTGGTGTTAAAGTAACATACAACTTACCATTTTAATCAATTTTTAAGTGTTCAGTACTGTTGTGTACCCATTCATATTGTTGTGCAACCATTACCACCGTCTGTCTCCAGAACCTTTTCATCCTTCCATTCTGACGCTGTAATCATGAAACAACTCTCCCTTCTCTTCCCCAGCCTCTGGCAGCCACCATTCAATTTTCTGTCTATGATTTGACCACTCTAGTTACCTCATGTAGTTATTTGTCCTTTTGTGAGGGTCTTATTTCATTTAGCATAACGTCCTCAAAATGCATCAGAGTTGTAGCATATGTCAGAATTTCCTTCTACTTTTAAAGGCTGAATAGTATTCCACTGTATGTTGGAACTGCATTTTGTTTATGCCGTCATCTGTGAACGGATGCTTGGGTTTCTCCCACCTTTGGCTGTTATACTGGCTGTGGATGTGGGTGCACAGCTGTCTATTCAGGTCCCTGTTTTCAGTCCTTTTGGTTGGGTACCCGGAAGTGGAACTACTGAATCATAGAGTGCTTCTAATTTTTTAAGGAACTGCCATGCTGTTTCCATTTTACCTTTCTGCCAGCAGTGCCCAAGGAATCCAATTTTTTTTCTTTTTTTTAAAGATTTTATTTACTCATTTTTAGAGAGAGGGGAAGGGAGGGAGAAAGGGAGAGAAACTAATATGAGGTTGCCTCTCACACACCCCCTACTGGGCATCTGGCCTGCAACCCAGGCATGTGCCCTGACTGGGAATCAAACCAGCAACTCCAGCACTCAGTCCACTGAGCCACACTAGCCAGGGCGAAATCCAGTTTCTTTATACCCTTGTCAGTTCTTGTTATAGTCTGTTTTTTGAGAATAGCCATTATGAGTGAAATGGTATCTCGTGGTTTTGATTTGAGTTTCCCTAACAATTATGTTGAGCATCTTTTTATGTGCTTTTTGGCTGTTTGTATATTTTCTTTGGAGAAATGTCTGTTCAAGTTCAAAGGTGCCCATTTTTGCATCTGGTTGGGGGGTTTTTTGCTATTGATTTATATGTCATTTAAAAAAAATCCTCACCCAAGGATATGTTTATTGATTTTAAAGAGAGAGAAGGGGAGAGAGAGAAAGAGAAACAGTGATGTGAGAGAGAAACATTGATTGGTTGCCTCTAGCATGTGCCCAGACCTAGGTTTGACCTCGGATCAAACCCACAACCTAGATTCATGCCCTGACGAGGAATTAAAACTCACAACCTTTTGGGGCACAGGAACATGCTCCAACCAACTGAAACATCCAGCCAGAGCTATATTATCATTTTTTAAGGTAAACTTAAAGTGTCTTAAAGTTATTTAAAAAAATGCATTAAGCTCTTTATGCAAAATAGAAGTTTTACTAATTTCTTCTGAACATGGTATCTTGGTAAGGAAAAATTTGTGATACTAAACCATCTTAAATCCCTAGGTGGAGGGTAAAGAAAGCTATTGTGCTAAGAACTATTTTAATATGAATGGAATACTTTTCATTGATGTAAACCTTACTAAGAATATGGATAGCATTATTGTATATTTCACCCATCATTTGTTTAAATTATAAAACAATTTTGTTCACAAGTACTTTGGCCGTAATATTGACATAACAAAGTACATATTGTAAGAAGTTATTTGGTGTTTTCTTTCTTGTCATGTTTTCCACAATTGAGTAACATCAGAGTGTTCAGATCCCAGCTTCCTCTTGAGTATAATTTTCACAAGTTGATCTTTTTTCTTCATTTTTTTCCCTGTGAGTTTGGAGTTATTCAAATATTTTTATAAAGTGATATATGACTAATGAGGAAGAACAAGTCACTTTAAGGATCCCATGTTTGAATTGCAGCCTAAAATTAGCATGTTGGGTTTTCAAAAAGGGAAAGCAGTAAAGAAATAATGTAGGCCTCAACTTTGGCACTGTTGACATTTGAGGCCAGATAATTCTTTGTTGTGGGTACTGTCTTGTACATTATAGGATGTTTAGCAGCATCCCTGGCTGCAATTCACGAAACGGCACTAAGCCTCATCCCCATCATTTGTGACAGCCAAAAATGTCCCTCGAGGAGCAAAATTGTGCCCACTGAGAGCCTCTGATGTAGGTATTTCAATGATAGGGTTCGTGAATGAAAGAGGATAGTGCATCCAGAGACTCTGGACTTTGTTAGACATTTAATTTTTTTGGTGTATATTTTAATTGTGCTTTTGCTTTCATCCTAGAATTTTTTAAAAAATTTATTTTTAGTGGGGGAAGGGAGGGAGAAAAGGAGAGAAATATTGGTGTGTGAGAGAAACGTCAATTGGTGTGTCTCTTGCACACCCCCAACCAGGGACCTGGCCCACACCCCAGGCTTGTGCCCTGACCACTAATTGAACAGGCGACCTATCAATTTGCGGGATAACACCCAATCCACTGGGCTACACCAGTAGAATTGTTTTTTTAAATCATCTTCCTCAAAGTTCTAGATAATAGGATCCATGAAGTGGTTTTGTTTTTATAAATACCGGTGATTTTTCAGTCAGGTTATTAATATATGTCAGTTACATTTCTAGTACCTTAGTTAGGACAGCCATCATATTTCTCAAATAATTTATAATTGAAGAAAGACTGCAGTTTGTGACAAAGAGTGTGCATTTCAATCTCAGATACTAAGTTCAGTTAATACCTTTATTTTAGTGAGCTTGGTATACTTTCCTAGGCATTAATTTCAATTGCTTGCACAATTCAAGTCAATAATTTCTTGGAGGCACATTCATTACATATCTGGCATCATATGAAGCTCTCTGTTTACAAAGATGAATCCATTGGACTTTCAAATGAATAATAATGAGACAGAATGAAGGCATTTGAGATAGACATTGTAGGAAATGAGGCTTAGGAACATATAATTAAGAAACCAATGAATGCTAAGGGTGGGATGTGGATGTCAGGAACAGCTACAAAGCAAGAGGTTAATATTAGAGCTAATTCCTTGAAGGATGGCCGGAAAGGTGCCTTTAACAGTAACAGGTATGGACAAGAGCTTTCATATGTTTAGTGATACACTAGGCAGAGTGCGAAGCATTTTATAATCATAACTCACCTTAGCCCCTCACAAGTGGTAGGTATTATCACCATTTACATACAAGAAAGTTAAGGATTACAGAGGAAGTAATTTAAGGACTTGTATCTAATAATTTTTAAAAAGGTACCTGATTAGAGACTGGTTTAATGTTCTTGTGTGGATAGATCACTAGTGGATAAGGTAAAAGTGTCATGACAAGGGAATGAGAAGGAGCAGGTAGAACATTACTTTGGGGTCATGTTTGTAAAAGCTCCTCTCTTTTGATGAAGAGTGTGGATTTTATCCTGTTGATCCGTATGTGAGAGCTATCAAAGATGGGTGGATGTTGGAAGTGGGGGAGAGTCATAGAGCCCCGGGGTTAGCAGGGCCTTGGAAGGGAGGTCATGAGGTCTGGTGATCCACTAGGAGAGTTAAAGTTTAGAGAAGCAAAATGAGTTGCTTTACTAGACTGCACAGTTGAGTATTTCCTTCTTCATTTTTTAATAAAATACAGAGACTTAGTTCAGATTACATCAGAAGTGACAGAATTGAAAATGGAATTGGAATCATATCAGGCTATCTACTAAACTCTAATTTTTTGTTTTTGTTTTTTAACTTTCTGGCTTATGACACTTTTACGTTCTTAAATTATTGAACTTTTATTTATTTTAGGTAATATCTGTTGACATTTGCCATATTAGAAATCAAAACTTTTCATTTGAAATTTTTATTTAATTCATTTGACATGACTTTCTTTTTTAAATTTTAATAGTTTATTTGAGCAAAAATCAATTTGAATTGGTCATTGCCAAGCCAGAAGTGGTTAGGAGTGCTCTACCAGCAGGAGCTTAGGAAAAGACTTACAGAGAAAAAGCAGAAGCAAAGCAAAAAAATTATTTGATTTGGATGTAAGCTGCTGCCTTATTTGGAAAGTCCTAATAAGGCCTTTGTGATTGGCTGTCCTTACATTTGATTTCTTTTTTTTTTTTTAAGAGAGGATTTTCCTTTATCATGTACCATTTATTTTATTATTTATTTATTTAAAAGATTTTTTTTTTTATTTTTAATTTTTATTTATTTATTTATTTTCAGAGAGAGAAGGGAGGGAGAAAGAGCAATGTATGGTTGCCTCTCACATGGCCCTCACTGGGGACCTGGCCCGCAACCCAGGCATGTGCCCTGACTGGGAATCAAACCGGGACCTTCTGGTTCCCAGCCCGCGCTCAATCCACTGAGCTACACCAGCCGGGCCCAATTTTTTTATTTTTAAGGAGAGAGAAAGAGGGAGAGAAACATCAGTGTGTGGTTGCCTATGGCGTGTACCCCACAGGGTACCTGGCTGGCAACCCAGGCATGTGCCCTGACTGGGAATCAAATCAGAGACCCTTTGGTTCGTAGGCTGGCACTCAGTCCACTGAGCCACCATCATTTATTTTAAATATTTTTTTAAATTTATTTTTTAGAGAGAGAGGGGAAGGGAGGGAAAAGGAAGGGAGAGAAACATCTCGTAGGTTGCCTCTCACAGGCCCTCAGCTGGGGACCTGGCCTTGTACCCAAGGCATGGTTCGCAGGCTAGGGCTCAATCCAGTGAGCCACACCAGGCAGGACTGGTTTCTTAACCATGAACCTCCTCATCAACCATATCAAAAGCCAGAAATTCTTCTCTTGACCATATTTGTTTACTTCTTTACCCACTATTGCTGAGGAATTTTGATGTATTGTAACTAAAGTATTTTCCTCAATGGTTATTTTACTCACTGGAATTAAGTTTATAAGTCAGCATATAACAATGCTGTAGTTATTTGGTGGCCTTATAAATAATCTTGTTTTGCTTGGAGTATATAATATATTTAACAAACATTTTTCTCCTTCCGTTCCAAGAAGATTAATTTTGTTAACCCTTAATTTGAAGGAAAATATAGTATCATATCCACTTAGTACTAGTAACACTAGTTTTGCTGCATGATTCAGGAAAAATTCACTTCATAGATAGGAAAGTTGAAGCCCCATCATTTATAGGAAGCCTGGCAATGATGACTTGTTCTATTGGGAGGCTTTTATCCCTAGTAGTTTGTATTTTGTGACTCACCTATCTCCTTTTCACTCTCACTGACATAGGTTTATTTCCCTATGTTTCAAATTGTATAAAGCTCCGATAACCTCATGAAACTCTCACTTTTTTGTGGTAGCAGGTGAAAACTAAATAAAAATGCTGTGTGAATTCTAAGTTATAACACCCTGTTCTCTTACAGTATTTATGTCTTTATTTTTTTAAAAAAGCAATAGCAGCCCTGGCTGGTATAGCTCAGTGGACTGAGCGTGGGCTGTGAACCAAAGGGTTGCAGGTTCGATTCCCAGTCAGGGCACATGCCTGGGTTGTGGGCCAGGTCCCCAGTGGGGGCCGTGTGAGAGGCAACCACATATTGATGTTTCTCTCTGTCTCTTTCTCCCTCCCTTCCCCTCTCTAAAAATTAAAAAAAAAAAAAAAAAAAAAAGCAACAGCAAATTTGTCTCAGATCCTACGGTTGGGTTTATTTATTGGGCAGGATATGAGATCTGTAGTCTTAGCTCAAACAACAAAAACTTGTCAGAGTTTCAGGGGAAAAATTACAGGAACCTGTAAAATAGCAGATCCTGCAAATAGCTTTTTATTAATCTCTTTGAGAAGGCTGTAAAAGAACTTAAAACATAGCAGTTTTGTACATTCAGTACTGAAGAGAATTTTATATTTCTCACTTAGTTCTTAGGCATAAAAAGCTTGTTTAAATATCTCTCTTTTAATTGGACCATGTTGGCAATATTTTCTCCTTGTCTTTCACCTGCTTCCCCATTTGAGGGTTGTATTAAACTGAAGAGAGTAAATGAACTCAATTTCATTGACTCTCATCTCCCACATTATTCACAGAGAGCCGAAACTAGTATTATTACACCTTCAGGAATGTTAAAAATTACGTGGAAAATTATTTTGGATATTTATGTTTTCCTAAAAATTTATTTATCCATAAGGTGGTGGTGGTGGTTAGGGTTAGTAATAATAGTAACACATCACTGGTGCCTCATTTATTGAATGCTGGCATATTCCAAACTCTAAACCAGTGGGTTATTTTATTTAATTCTTAACCCTGTGGGATAGATACTCTTTATTATTTCTATTTTACAGATGTATAAACTGAGTCTTCAGTAAGAGGTTAAATAACTTGTCCAAGAATACATGTTTATATGTCTGAGCTAAGATTTGAATTGCTCTCTGAATCAAAAACCCATATATCTGCTGTTGTGTTGTTATTACCTTTAAGTGAATTGTGTTTATTAGTCTTATTTTACCTGGTAGAAGTTATTCACATTTAGCACAGAATGAATATATTTGTTTTTAGGAGGCATGTGGTAGTAAAAGATCATTACTTTTGCCTCCACATTCTCCGGCCACTGTTTGCTGTCTTCTGCTCTCTCTGAAGGTACAGTATGAAATAGATGTGGAGAGAAGGTAGGGCATCCTGAAATCTGAAACCTAAAATTTAGGCCTTTTAATTATTGCCACTTATTGATTCTAAGAAGTTTTTATATGCTACAGTATTTTTTTTTTTTTTTTTTGGTCTTTTTACTAAAGTTTCTTTTGCCCTTCTGCAGCACTGATTCCAGCAGTAGTTCAAGTGATGATTCTCCAGCCCGGTCAGTTCAATCTGCAGCAGTTCCTGCACCCACTGCCCAGTTGCTTTCATCCCTGGAAAAAGATGAGCCCCGTAAAAGTTTTGGGATCAAAGTTCAGAATCTTCCAGTACGTTCTACAGGTAAAAACTGTACTTTCTTCTCTGCTGCTGTTGGGGAAGGAGAGGAGCAACTGGAATTCTATGCTTTGTAGTGACAACAAGCTTTGTTTTTGTGGTCCATTAATATTTAATGCCATGTGAGAAAAAGCAAGTGATTTTATAACTCTATATAGTCTCTAGGTCATTGTAGATATAGATTCACATGTTATTTTATTTGCAGTTATTACATACATGTGCATATATATAATGCACATATGCATACACATATTATATACATTTATATCGTGAATGTATGCATGTACATATACCCACAAAGATTGTATGGTACGTATTGTATCCAGGAAGGGTGGTTTATCTTTTAATGAATATGCTTGCTGGATTAAATATTTTGATATTAGGGGAAATTTGGTATGATGAAATTGTAGAAATATTATTTTCAGTTGGATTTATTACATTACTCTGGAGTTCAATGTTATGTGAAATAACTTTGGGCATAAAATGATAAGAAACCCATTTCAAAATATTAAGAACTTAAATGAGGAAAATCATGAATTAAGAGGAAAGTCTAGTGAAAAGCTATCTTTTCTTTACTCCTGATTATTTTTAATTGGTAATTGGGTATAAATGCTGTTATTCCTAAATGAGGCATTATTATGTATGTAAACAACATGCATATGGTCAAACAAAAAAAGACCAAACTATTTCTTAGCTAAGTGCATCTTGGTGATTTATTAAATTATTTATTAAAACGGCCTATAAAATCTACTACCAGGTTTGTGAATAGACATATTAAGACACAAATATTGATCACCTTTTGATTTAGGTTACTTGGTAATTTAGGAGTAGACAGGGCTTGTTGTTCTATGTAATTTTAATTTTTATAATGAAGCAAATTAACACAGGACTCCCCCCCCCATTCCCACCCACCCCAGATGATATGATTCATCTGTAAAAGGCCTCAAAGTTGTTTAGGATGTTGCATGCCACTTCCCACACATTTTTATCCTTGACATGATACTTGGAAAGATAGAAGTGTAGCTTTCTTTCTAAAGTCTTTAAAATTCTTATATATGTTTTCATGTATACAAAGTTTTTATTAAAAAAATTTTAGCCCTGGCTGGTGTAGCTCAGTGGATTGAGCACGGGCTGGGAACTGGAGGGTCCCGGTTCTATTCCAAGTCAGGGCACATGCCTGGGTTGCAGGCCAGGTCCCCAGTGAGGTCCATGTGAGATGCAACTGTACATTGCTGTTTCTCTCCCTCTCTTTCTCCTTCCCTTCCCCTCTCTCTAAAAATAAATAAATAAAATCTTTAAAAAAAAAAAAGTTTTAAACATAACCAAAAGTAGGAGTAGCAAAATGAACTCCCCTTACACTATACTCGGATTAAAAAAAAATAAGTAAATATATCTTCTAACACTGTTTATTTCAGAATTGTACAGTAATATAAAAAATGCTTTTTAGAGGTACTTTATTTGAAAAGTGTTTTAATGCTAAGAAAACTTAGGCTAATGATTTAGTAGTTTATTGGGTTGTAACTAAATTAGAAAAATAAGCAACTTGTTTTTATTTGGGGATTTAGATACAAGCCTTAAAGATGGCCTTTTCCATGAATTTAAGAAATTTGGAAAGGTGACTTCAGTGCAGATACATGGAGCTTCAGAAGAGAGGTATGGTCTGGTATTCTTTCGGCAGCAAGAGGACCAAGAAAAAGCATTGACTGCATCAAAAGGAAAACTTTTCTTTGGCATGCAGATTGAAGTAACAGCATGGATAGGGCCAGGTAAGAGACAAAGAAGCTGAGTTTTAGTGTGATTTGTACTCCAGCCTGTGAAAGGGCAACATTGTATCCTCAATGTGGACACTCTTCCAGCTTTATTTATTGACATGCTTCCAGTATCTTCTGTTTTAGAGAGTGGTTACATTTACTGTTCAACTTAATAAACTACATTGTTTTGGTTAGGGTGGGTAAAAAAAATTGTTGTGTTTGTATAAGAGAGAAATGCTGATTCTTAACGTGAGTCCGAAAGGTAGAGTATAGCCCCTTGTTGAATCCTGCCTTCCCAAAAGGGTTAAATTGCAATAAGGAGATAGTTCCTAGGAGAATGACAACAGAATTATCATGAATTAAGTTTGAAAATAAACTACTTGGCATATGGATTTGGGGGACTAGTTAAACCAGTTTTATTTCTGTTACTCCCAACACAAGTTGGATCTGTTATTCCAGCTTCCATAACTTTAAAGGTAGTGGCAAAGAAGCAGGACTGTCTTCTGAGTGTGACCCATTGAGAATTTCAAGGGGACATTTTATTAGCTTGAACTTACCTATTGTAAGGCGGAAGTCTTCTCAGGCATGGCTTGGGTCAGTGTTTCTCCTATTTAGAATCACCATCAGTGCTTGTTTAAAATGCTGGCTCTTTTATCCGCGTGTCCCCCCCCCCCCCCCCCCCCCCGCCCCGCCCCGCGCTTACTGGTTCAAAATCTGCATACTTAAGTTTGGGAACCCCTAAAAGGGAACTTGTGAATAAATTTGTAGAGGGTAGAAAAGAAAGGTAAAAAGTATACAGCTCCATCATGTAACTGAGACAATTAAACTTTAAGGCTTTGAGTAGATTTTGTAAGGTGTAAACTTAGCTTATTTTCTTGGAATATTCATTTTATTTGACAATTAAGAGGAAAAAGTAGAATTTCCCTGATAAGAATGTGTAAATGTTATTTGTGTATTAAAATAGGCACAGAGCCCTGACTGGTGTGGCAGAGCGAAAGATTCCCAGTCAGGGAGCGTGCCTGGGTTGCAGACCCGGTTTGGGCATGTGCAAGAGGCAACCTGATCGATGTTTCACACATTGATGTCTCTCTCCCTCTCTCCCTCCCCCTCTCTCTATCTTAAAAAAAAAGCAGGGGCATAGAGGTGTTAGAGTGAATACTGTAAAATGTGCATAATTTTGTGATAAAACACAGAATTCAAAAGAATGTTATCTTTTCAAAGGAATTACAGGTTATGTCTTCATGTTCCCGCCTCTCTGCCACGTTTGACATGTACTGCCCTAAGTTATACTGAACTAAGAGCAGTTCTTATTTAACACATTTGGGATTGTATTTAGAATGTCATATATTCTTGGGGAACTGACTTGAGGAATATTTAGAATATTATAATCTGTATAAGTTTTTAGAGCCATATATGACTAAGTAGTGAGGATCTAATTTAGGGGCATTGTCAATAGCTGACCCTCCATCTGGAGGGCTAGCTCAAGATTTTTACTGTAATAAAGCATTTTACCTAAAACCCAGGATTTAATTGGGTTTTAACCTAATAGTGAAGATTTTGAGAAGTTTGATTGGTTCAAACATAGGAAAGCTGAAGGTAACTTTTCGAGATGGGACAACATGAAACTCTCGTTTAATGGGGTGTTTGAAAGCAGTCGAATTTGAGTAGAGAGACTTCGTTGGCATTATGCTGCTGGATGGTTTGTTGTAGATTTTTGTATTGAAATGTATGGAGCTGGTTGCTTCCTTAGGTCAGGGACCCCTTGGAATTAAAAAGATCCAAGTCCAAGAAAACAACTCTGCAGTTAGACCCCTGGTGACTTCTGAGATTGTGCTTTCTTATTCTTGTGCACAGCATTACAATCCCCTAAACATGAAATTGCAGGATAAAAGAGCTTTTTCAATGACATGTAGGAATTAAATTGGTGATGAAGGTTAAAATTCCTGAGCTATTCAGTGGAAATGAAGCCATTACAGGTTTTAATGGTTGCAAATCATGCTTTATCCTGCTGATTTTGACTTTTGGAGTACAAACCTCAAACCTCAAGGTGTGTCTTAATTTTTTATTTTTAATTATTTTCTCCCTTTTCAAATGAAATATTCCTAAATGTCTGCCCTCTATTAGGTAGTTTCAAGAAGACCTAGTCAAGCTTGAAATGAGGTATACCCCTGTGATAGCATGATGACAATGTAGAGAGACAGGTGTGTGTGCGTGCAGGTTCTGGGTCCCCCTAACTGTGAAAATATGTGCTCTTTGATGGCACTGTTACCAGATTAAGTTGAGCTACCAGTAGAGCTGTCAAACTGGAATCAGGAGTGAGATGGATTCTGGCTGAGTTCAGTCAACAACTCAGAAGTTGTACCTTTTCAATGCCAGTATTGTTGACACCATCTGTAAGGTTCAGTAACTGACTGAAACACTTGGTTTCAGTCAAGCTGATTAATACTAGCTTTTTAGATGGCTGTGTTTTACATTAAAAAGGGAAACATAAAGGCTGCATTATAAACCTTGAGTCATTTAGTGTTTTTCTGGTTGTCATTGGGGTCTGTGCAACACCAAAACAAGATATTTCATAAGTGTTGCTTCAGTCAATTTTTATACAATTATTATTTTTGTATTTAAAAATTGCTGCACTTAGCCCTGGCTGGTGTGGATCTATGGATTGAGTGCCAGCCTGTGAATTGAAAGTTCACTAGTTGGATTCCGAGTCAGGGCACATGCCTGGGTTGTGGGCCAGGTCGCCTGTTGGGGGTATGGGAGAGGCAACTGATCCATGTTTCTCTCACACAATGATGTTTCTCTCTCTCTCTCTTTCTGTCTCCCTCCCTTCCCCTCTCTCTAATAATATTTTTTTTTAATGTTGAAAGTAAATTAAATAATGAAGCTGGACTGTTTTCAGCTGAGTTTCGTATATAGTTTTATACTACACAGTAAGAACCTGCTACCCAATTTTGGAACCTAAGATTAGGCTAAGATGATTACCATTTTTACTGGGGTTTAAAATCTGTTTCTGTGTTGGTGATTACTTTAAAAACAGCCCTGGCTGGTGTAGCTCAGTGGATTGAGCGTGGGCTGGGAACCAAAGGATCCCGGTTCGATTCCCAGTCAGAGCACATGCCTGGGTTGTGGGCCAGGTCCCCAGTGAGGGCCATGTGAGAGGCAACCATACATTGCTGTTTCTCCCTCTCTTTCTCCCTCTCTTCGCCTCTCTCTAAAAATAAATAAATAAATAAAATCTTTAAAAAAAAAAAGTCTTTAAAAAAAACAAAACAAGTGAATTTATCTGGTTGAAATTTAGTCTGCTTTTATATTTTAAAAATCAAAGTGTTACTTTCCCCTACTTTTTGGGTTAAGTTTCTTAGCCTTTGTATTCCTCTTTTGCTTTGAAGTTAACAAGAGGTACATATTTTTTGAAAGTATATATAATTTTTGATTGTATGAGTATGCAAGCCAATATTTCAGAGATTTTCTTTCTTAAATGTAGATTAACCCCATGATATGTAAGTACACATCAAAACATTCTCTTCTCTTTTTATTCTGCCCCCATCCCATTTACAGAAACAGAAAGTGAAAATGAATTTCGCCCTTTGGATGAAAGGATAGATGAATTTCACCCCAAAGCAACAAGAACCCTCTTTATTGGCAACCTTGAAAAAACCACTACTTACCATGACCTTCGCAACATCTTCCAGCGCTTTGGCGAAATTGTGGTATGTTAATTTTTACAATAAAAACAGTTTTAGAACTTTGTTATAAGACAAAGCATAGTACAGATTATATTTGGAAATATGACATTTAGATGGTGTAATGAATGTTTTTCTAATTTGCCCTATGTGTTTTTACTCCTGATCTAGCAGAACCCATTGGAGAGTATTTATGGAAGAATATATATTTATCCTTATTTTATTTACATATGTACTTTCCTCTCCATTTTTCCTGTTTCAGTGCCATCTCTATTCCTGTGGATTGAAAGGGAAATCTGGAAGAGAAAACATATTTGTAAGAAAGAAGCGGCAGATTAGTGTATGGTTATTTTGTTACCACAGTGCTCATCAGAAAGTACCTTGGGGATTACTAGAATGTGGATGTCATGCTGGAAGCTCAGTTCTGTTTTGAAATTTTAATTAGAATCACTTTTTATATTATGCAAGCCATACTGAGATCTAGGAGTAGAAAGGGTTTTTCTGTTCGTTGTGACGCAAAACTTGAGGCAGTTTATAGTGAAAATAGTTTGGTTGCAGCATTATATCCTTGGGATAAACTGTTTTGTTTTGTGTTTGAAAAAGTAGGGAAATTACTTCTTACTTTTCTAGACTTTATATTAATAACAGTAAATAAATTGCTCTCGTATGTTTGTAGTTTGGAGAGTTTAAAAATGGGGTAGGGATAGCTGTTGTTAATCTTTCAGATATGTTTGTGCCCTTTTGTCTATCCATCTATCTTACACACCAGTGATTTTCAACCTTTTTCACCTTATGACACATATAAACTAATTATTAAAATTCTGTGTACGTCAAAAAATATATTTTTTGCCAGTATGACAAAAAAAAATAGATACAATTTTGATTCATTCACAACAGACGTCTGTTGTTGTGTTGGCTTTGGTCTTTTTTTTAATTTGACAATTTAAGTGAAAAGAAGTTAGCGCCCCTGACTAAATAGGCATTGTATGTTTAAAAAAAAAAATTCTGCAGCACGCCGATTGAAAATCACTGTCATACACTAATGCATTAAGTAGAGATCCTTATTTTTTAAATGACATGATCTAGTCTTATGAATCAAACAGTATTTGTGCTTGCGACTGACTTTACCTTACAGAGCAGGGGCAAGTGGTAAAAGTGGTTGGCAGACAGTAAAAACAAAGAGAAGATATGTATTTAGAGAAATAAACCAGCAAAACATTCATTTACTTTTCCCCCAATTATTTTGATTTTTTAAAAAAAGTTCTTCTATTTTTTTATGAGCATAGTAGATACTCTAATTGTAGCTCTACTGCTTACCTAGATGAGTGACTTGGAGTTCACATTCCTATTTGGACTTAAGCTTTTTCTGTCTTTGGAAAATGATCTGTTAATTAATTAAAGAAATGTTTTTATTGACTTCATTGGGTGACACTAGTTAACAAAAGTATACAGGTTTTGCCCTGCTGGTGTAGCTCAGTGGATTGAGCACGGGCTGGGAACCAGAGGGTCCCGGTTCGATTCCCAGTCAGGGCACATGGCCTGGGTTGCGGGCCAGGTCCCCGTGAGGGCCATGTGAGAGGCAACCATACATTGCTGTTTCTCTCCCTCTCTGTCTCCCTCCCTTCCCCTCTCTCTAAAAATAAACAAAACCTTTTAAAAAAAAAGTATACAGGTTTTAGGTGCACAATTCCACAACATGTCATCTGTACTCTGTATTTATTGTGTGTTCACCACCCCAATTCAAGTCTCCTCCCCCTCGAATTTATTACGTAATGTTCTATTTGACATTCATGAGTCTGTGAACTGATAAAATTTTCAGTATACTTTCATTCAGATGTAGCTGCTACTTTAAATTTTGGAGGAGTATAAAAAGTTGTAGTTGGGCACATGGACGCATGCGTTTTCATGGCTAGGGTTGCTAACAATAGAATAGTTATTGTATTTGAGAGCTATGCTTGTGAACAAGGTAGACACATCAGTATTCTGTTTGGAAATCATAATCTCATCATGTTTGCAATTGCCCGTGGTTGTCACTATTTTAATGAAACACATGCTTTGGAAAAAATGGTCTGCTGCTTTTCGATAACGCTATAACCGGAACCTAGTTAGTGAGTCTACTCAGCAGCATTCTTGGAGACTGTTTCTCTTCAGTAGAGAGTTATCCTGGGTTGCTGCATTCTACATAATAGTGAAAAGCAAAGTGAATGTTCATTTACCATTACTTAACAACAATTTTGAGTATAAATGACTGCTTTTTTAAAGAACCCATTAAACAGCTTTTAAATGCATCACTCAGTTTGCTGTTTCAGGTTTGATTATTGGCTTATAACTCTTAAGGAGGCTTAGATAATCATGATACTCTGCAATAAATGGCCCAGGTGGGTTATTGTTTAAGCATAAGAGTGGTTTCTCCGGACCATTTTCTTGTGTAAGCTGGGTTTTTTTGTTTTTGTTTTTGATCACCACTTCTAACTAGGCAGGACCAAGTGTCAGGTGTGACTTAACAAGTTTTGAACATCCCAAAGACATAGTAGCATTCCTTTATAGTTTTTCTTGAATCCAGGGGTGGTGTTCTGATGCATTTTCACAAAGTAGTTTAGGTACTTATATATCCATTCATACTGGATATGAGAGATTATTACCACATTTATTAATCACGAGGCTTGATTCTTTGAGATATACTGACAGAATGAGTCTTCTAATTTAGGGTTGGATATTTTAAGTAACTTTTTGAAAATGTGATTTCTTTATCATTCTTACCCTCATCAGATATTTTTGTTTAAATGGCCTGCTTTTGGTAAGGCATTTAGATACTGCAGAAGGAATTATTTTTTAGGTTTTCATTGATTAGGTTGCCTTTTCTTTATTATCATAAATTTCTCTTAAGACAGGTGTATTGTGGATTTTAAATTTCAAATTTTGAATTACAGTGCAGTTGCTCTTCTGCAGAGAGCTATGCATAAGAAGGATTTCATGGTTAGCAATTACAAATGCTGTATCATATAGGTTTTTAGAGTATTTAGTTTACAGTTTCATTAAGATGTACAATTTTAACTAAGAAAATGATTTTGGGGAGTATGCTTTGAGAAATATATTCCTCTTAGGGACTTGGTTTATTCTGATTTATATTCTTGATGAAAATAAATTTCTAATTATTTTCTTGTATCACTAAGTGGTATCCATTGGCCTTTTCAGGATATTGATATAAAGAAAGCAAATGGAGTTCCTCAGTATGCGTTCTTGCAATACTGTGATATTGCTAGCGTTTGTAAGGCTATTAAGAAGATGGATGGGGAGTACCTTGGAAATAATCGCCTCAAGGTAAAGAAATTTGCATAAGTTATTGTATTGTTATAATTTTTAAGATTCAGAGTTTTTTGCATATGTCTGATTACTTAAAATTTCAGTAATACAGTTAGATAACCATAAAGGAGATACACTTCCGCATCTTCATGTTTGTTAGCCTATGAATTAAGACTTGCTAATCCAGGCAGGATTCCTTTTTTGCAAATTTTTACGTGATTTAACCAAATGACTCCCACTCTAAATGTTGGTTTGACAGGATTCCTATAGAAGATACGTTTTCTCATAATTCTGTAGTTGAGGGGTGGGGAGGGGTGGTAAATGCAGACTGCTGTACTTGAACAACAATAAAATAATTTTTTTAAAAAGAATTCTGTAGTTGAGTAATTGGTGACTTTACTAATAAAAATTTCGCCTTTTATATTCAGCTGGGTTTTGGAAAGAGTATGCCTACAAACTGTGTGTGGTTAGATGGGCTTTCTGCAAATGTGTCGGATCAGTACTTAACACGACATTTCTGCCGATACGGGCCTGTGATAAAGGTAGGTGGGAAGCTTTGGTGTGTCGTTTGAAGCTACCTTTGACTGCCTTTTCTTGGTATTCTGTCCTCTCAGTCCCAATTTCTAATGCCTGCTTTTTCTTTTCTTTAATAACTCATACATTAAAATTATCTTTCCCAAAATTTGACCTAGTAGGGCATTTGCATCTCCTCTCTATTATTAGCTTATGACACGAATATTTTGAACCAGCCAAGATGATTAATTTTGAAACTAATATGCATAATACTGTTAAAGAGAATGTTTCTTAGAGATTTTTTATAATTTTATCTCATATCAAAATTAGATAGTCTAATTATATAAGTGTCCATGTTCACACTAATAGGAAATTAGCCTCAAGTTTTTAAAAATGATGGTTTCTTTAAAGGGACAATCATACAACAGAATATTCATCTAATCAACGTAATACATTGTGTATGTATGTAACACACCCACAAACATAACAGGAAAAGGGTCTCTGGGCCCCATCCTATTATGTAAATGAAAGATAAACCTTTAACTTTTTAAAAACAGATTTACACGGTGGTGGACCTGTTGCATAATTTTGACATTTCTTTATATGTAGCTTTTGTTATCTGGAGAAATACACATGTTAAAACTGCTAGTGTAAATAAAAATCTAACAGCTTTAAGGCGGTAGTGCTACTTACGATTCAGAATCACTAAAATTTTTTGTTGATTCAATACTCTTTACATTTTTTTTCTCTCTGACAAGGATATTACTTTATTTGAGCCAAAACTAGGAGAATGCTTACTTAAATAGAGCCTGTCCTCAAATAACGTTTTTTTGTTTTGTTTTGTTTCATGTTTTACTTATTTTTAGATGGAGGGGAAGGAAGAGAGAAAAGAGAGGGAGAAAAAACAATGTGTGGTTGCTTCTTGCGCACCCCTCTCCAGGGACCTGGCCTGCAACCCAGGCATGTGCCCTGACTGGGAATTGAACAAGCAACCCTTTGGTTCGCAGGACGGCACTCAATCCACTGAGCCACACCAGCCAGGGCTTTTTTTTTTTTTTTAAAGACTTTATTTATTTTTAGAGAGGGGAAGGGAGGGAGAAAGAGAGGGAGAGAAACATCTGTGTGCGAGAGACACATCAATTGGTTACCTCTCACACACCCCCAACTGGGGACCTGACCCCCAACCCAGGCATATGTGCCCTGACTGGGAATCGAACCGGTGACCTTTCGGTCCACTGAGTGATACCAGCCAGGGCTCAAATGATGTTGTTTTGTTCAATGTCATTTCGTTATATGGTTGATGAGATGCCATAGGAACAGAACTTAGTTTGTTTATAAGCAATTAGTCTGTGGTAAGTTTGGTTTCATTATACGTCATTTGCATAAAGTCATGATGTTAAGTGAGGATTTACTGTACAGTATGGTGTTCAGTCCATGTGGAAAACAAAAGTAAAATACAGAAAAACAAAATAAGGGCATAGTATACCTCAAGACACAATAGCCATGATTCTAAACAGTCCCTACACATTTTGTGTTTTCACTACAATATGCATCATCAGCGAAAGCCAGAAATTTTTACTAGAATAAAATGTGTAAGTATATTTTTTCTTGCAGTGTCTTTGTAATTTAGGATTTTGTTGGTGCTGACAGTAAGTTTAGTGGATGAGGCTCTTACTGTTTGTTTGTTTGTTTTTTATAGGTGGTGTTTGACCGCTTAAAAGGCATGGCCCTGATTATCTACAATGAAATTGAATATGCACAAACAGCTGTAAAAGAGACCAAGGGGAGGAAGATCGGTGGGAATAAAATTAAGGTGTGTAGAATGACTTTAAAGAGAAACAAAACAAAATCATATTCAGATCCCGCCCTCTTAATTATTGGTGTTTTGTAGGTGGCCAGTAAGCAGAGTGGTTTACTGATATGCATTGTATGGCCTCAGTTTTGTTTCTTTTTCAAATCCTTACCTGGGGATATTAGATTTTATTTCTTTATTATTTATTTATTTTTAAAGATTTTATTTATTTTTTAGAAAGAGGAAGGGAGAGAGAAAGAGAGGGAGAGAAACATCAATGTGTGGTTGCCTCTCGCATGCCCACTACTGGGGACCTGGCCTGCAACCCAGGCATGTGCCCTAGACTAGGAATCAAACTGGAGACCCTTTGATTTGCAGGCTTGCACTCAACCACTGATCCACACCAGCCAGGGCTGTTTCTATTAGATTTTAGAGAGATGAAGGGAGAGAGAGAGAGAAACATTGATTCGTTGCCTGCCTCCCTATACACCCTGATCAGGGCTTGAACCCGCAACTTAGGTGTGTGTCCTGACCAGAAATCAGACCTGTAACCTCCTGGTGTCCAAGACGATGCTACAACCACCTGAGCCATCCGGTCAAGGCTGACCTCGATTTTTAAGGAAGATACTACAATTTTTATACTTGGCTGCCTGAGAGCGCAGAGTCTTTTAAACTATTAGGCAAATGTTTTAGGAACATTTCCTAAAAATCATCTCATTCAAGAAATTGTACTTCACTATGTCCCGGGTACCTGATGCTCGTGTGTATTCTTTTGGTGCAGGGTGGCCCACAGTCACCTGTGGGCATCTGTACACCCAAGAGCTTGAAGTATCAGTCAGTCCAGCTTCCTGTACAATCCTCTCTTCTTCTTTCCTCCTCCTAAAGAGTGGGTAGACACTGAAAACATATTTTGTCTGTTGTTTTGGTATAAAAACTGTTCATGGTAGTCTGAGGGAATTTATAAATTCAACTATGATGGTTAGATTGAAATAAGTCTTTTCTTTCTTTTTTTTAAATATATTTTATTGATTATGTTATTACAGTTGTCCCATTTTCCCCCATTTATTCCCCTTTGCCCGCCCCCCATTCCTCGCCCTTTAGTTTTTGTCCATGGGTCCTACACATAAGTTCTTTGGCTTCTACATTTCCTATACTATTCTTAACCTCCCCCTGTCTATTTTCTACCTGCCGCTTATGCTACTTATTCTCTGTACTTTTTTCCTCCTCTCTCCCCCTCCCACTCTCTTGTTGATATCCCTTCATGCCTTATATAAATCCCTTTAACATTTCATATAATAAAGGCTGGGTGATGATGAACTCCTTGAACTTGACCTTATCTGAGAAGCACTTTATCTGCCCTTCCATTCTAAGTGAAAGTTTTGCTGGATAGAGTATTCTTGGATGTAGGTCCTTGCCTTTCATGACTTGGTATACTTCTCTCCAGCCCCTTCTTGCCTGCAAGGTCTCTTTTAAGAAATCAGTTCACAGTCTTATGGGAATTCCTTTGTAGGTAACTGTCTCCTTTTCTCTTGCTGCTTCTAAGATTTTTTTTTTAAAGATTTTATTTATTTATTTTTAGACAGAAGGGAAGAGAGGGAGAAAGAGAAGGAGAGAAACATCAGTGTGTGGTTGCCTTTCATGCAGCCCCCACTGGGAACCTGGCCTGCAACCCAGGCATGTGCCCTGACTGGGAATTGAACCGGTGACCCCTTGGTTCGCAGCCCACGCTCAATCCACTGAGCTACACCAGCCAGGGCAATTCTTTCATTTTTAATCTGGGGTAATGTCATTATGATGTGCCTTGGTGTGTTCCTCCTTGGGTCCAACTTCTTTGGGACTCTCTGAGCTTCCTGGACTTCCTGGAAGTCTATTTCCTTCACCAGCTTGGGGAAGTTCTCCTTCATTATTTGTTCAAGTTAGTTTTCAATCCCTTGGTCTTCCTCTTCTCCCTTGGCACCCCTATGACCTGGATGTTGGAACATTTAAAGATGTCCTGGAGGTTCCTAAGCCTCTCCTCATTTTTTTGAATTCTTGTTTCTTCATTCTTTTCTGGTTGAATGTTTTTTCTTCCTTCTGGTCCACTCTGTTGATTTGAGTTCCAGTTTCCTTCTCATCCCTATTGGTTCCCTGCACATTTCCCCTCATTTCCTTTAACGTATCCTTCAGTTGTTCAACTAATTGCGACCAGCTTTCAACCAGTTCTGTGAGCATCCTGCTTACTAGTGTTTTGAACTGTGCATCTGATAGGTTGGCTATCTTTTCATCACTTAGTTGTATTTTTTCTGGAGCTTTGATCTTCTCTTTCATTTGGGCTGTTTTTTTCTAGGCGCGCCTGTTTCTTTAAGGGGGTGGAGCCTTAGGTGTTCACCAGGGCGGGGTAACGCATGTAATTGTGTTGTGATGCTGCCTGTGGGGGCGGGGCCTGAGAGAACAATGGCGCTTGCTCTGTTCTCTGCACTTCCCCAACTGCCCACAAGCAAGGGCCCTTCTGTGCAGGCTCTGGGGTGGGTGGCCGGCCTTGTGTAGTTCCAAGTCCCTGTGGGTCTCCCCAACGAACTCTCCTGTGAGGCCGGGAGTTCTCCCGCTGCCGCCTCAACCCCCACAGGTGTTTTCAATCTGTGGTTTGAGGCTTTATTTCCCTGCGATGGTGGGTTGCACGGTCTGCTCCGCTCCCCAGCTTTTTCTCCCGGTTTATCTGCACGTGAATGAAGGACCACCTGGTCTACCGGTCTGGGCCCCACTGGGTTCAGGTCGGCTGGCCGGGGGTTTCGCCAAGTGCGCCGGCAGCAAGTTCCGCTGAGTGCGCCAGCCATGTTTTGGCCAGGGGTGCCTGCCGTGGGCCTGTCCCGGCAGCGGCAACATAGCCGATACCGCTCCATAAACCGCCATCTTGCCACGCACTCTCTGCCGGCTCCACCCTGCCTACCGGTCTGGATGAATGTGTTTTTTTTAACTCCTTGATGGTTAGACTTCCACTCAGTTGATTTTCTGTCAGATCTGGCTGTTTTTGTTTTTTAAATTGTCGTTTTTCCTCTTTTGGTTGTGTGAGGAGGCATGGTGTGTCTACCTATGCCTCCATCTTGGCCGGAAGTCCTAACATAAGTCTTTTCAAGATAAGATATTGATAGAGGAAAAAAATATTGATAAATGATGGATACAGTATGCTTTTTAGTAACTCTGAGGCCCACTGTGAGTAAATTTTCAGTGTTCTTCCATATTTTATTTTATGTTCTAACTATGGTTCCAGAAAATTTATGCACAACAGAGATTGCTGGATTTAGTGGTCTGATTATTTAATTGACAACCTAGAATCCTGCCTAGGTATCACTTCAATTTTCCATTTTTGCTTTTCCTACTCCTTCAAAATTGGGTTCTAGAACTTTATAATTCTCTATCAGGATTTGTGTAGAATTTAAGAGAGCTTTCAGATTAACAAAATACGGTTTCAGTTATGAGGGCTATTTCACTTAATTGAGAAAAATTGCTCTTTCTTGAAACTTATCCTGAGGTCTATTTTGGTCTATTTTTAAATTTGGTAACTTTTTTTTTTTTAAAGATTTTATTTATTTATTTTCAGAGAGAGGAAAAGGGAGAAGAGAAACAGCAATGTATGGTTGCCTCTCACACGGCCCTCACCGGGGACCTGGCCCGCAACCCAGGCATGTGCCCCGACTGGGAATCGAACCGGGACCCTCTGGTTCCCAGCCCGCGCTCAGTCCACTGAGCTACTCCAGCCGGGCCTTGGTAACATTTTTCATTATTTAAATTTGACACTTGTGCCCTGGCTGGTATAGCTCAGTGGATTGAGTATGGGCCTGCAAACTGAAGGGTCACCGGTTCGGTCCCCAGTAGGGGGCACGTGAGAGGCAACCACACATGGATGTTTCTCTCCCTCTTTTTCTCCTTTCCTTCCCCTCTCTCTAAAAGTAAATAAATAAATAAAATTTAAAAAAAAGAATTTGATGCTTGCATCACATCCCTACTATTTTTTTTTAAGGTGGATTTTGCAAATCGGGAAAGTCAGCTGGCATTTTATCATTGTATGGAAAAATCTGGTCAAGATATCAGAGACTTTTATGAACTATTAATGGAAAGAAGGTATGTATTTTAAAGCTGTTAGGATAGCTTATTTTAAACATTTCTAATATATAAAATTTAGATGGTAATAGATTTTATTTTTCATTCCTTATTTCTACTTGTACGCCACAAAAACTGTTTCCTTCATACAGAAACACAGGTTTATTTTTATGAATCCAGTTTTCATGTGGCTCACAGGAGCTGGGGTAACTTATCTACATTTCTCACTAACTACCGCAATTTGAAAGTTACTGTGTTTCCACATTATATAGACAAATCATCTTGCTGTACAGTTTTAAATGAAATATAATAACATGTTGAAATACATTATAAACTATTAAATGCCCTGTATATTTAGTAATGACAACATCCAGGTTGTCAACAAGCATGTGCTCATACAATTAATTTTTTAAGAAAACAAACTTTGAAAAAACTGTCAAGATCTTTGTTTTAAACTCAAATCTCTTAAATAATTTGTGAGTCAGTAAGCCAAAACATAAATTGCTAACTTTAGCAATGTAAAAAGTAAACTTTATTTCCCCTTGTTAATTTTTTCAACGAGTCATGGTGTGTAGTATTTGATACTTTTTCTCTTCTTTTAAGAATCAGTATAGTTCAGAATCATTTAAGATTTCATAGTCTGAATCAGGCTATTTGTGTTAACTTAGGCTATTTCTGCTAGCTTAAAACTGCCCCCAAAATGACTGATTTCTTTTTAGACTGAATATTAAAACATTCTAACATAATATCATCAGATTCTTCAGTAGTTCATCACATTTCAAATTGGAAACTATCATCCATATATATGATCAAGCTGTTTGTCCAAACATGCCTACGAGATGAAATCTTCTGGATTGTTACCACTAGATCTCCTATGCATATATGTTAGACAAAAGGCTGTGTGTGAGAAATGCCTTTAGACATCCAAGTTCAAGTATAAAAAGGCTCTGTGACAAGGATGAGCCAAATCCTGGTCAGGTTGCTAGAAACCTGTTGAATGTATTGCCTTTTTACTGCGTCTTTTTGCCATTTCATTTTTATTTAATTCATAGAACGTATATATTTTTTGACTCATTTCCATGTAGAATATTGTACAGTGGTTATTGAATAACTTGGAAGATTTTTAAATGAAAAATGTCTCCCACAGCCAAATTCCCAAAAGCTCAACCTTGATGGTTTTCCACTAGTAGTTAGTAAAAAATGCTTTACCTCTAATGATAGTTCAGCTTAGGAATGCAAGTGTTGGCCCATTTGCCTAAGGGCTTAAAGTTTAGCATTTTATTTATTCCCTCAAATACTATGTCCAGAACACAGTGTGTTTGTTTCCCAAATTGTGGTAAGAATATCTTTTGGCAAAAAAGTAATTACAAAAGATTTAGAAATGTGGGGATGTGATACTCTTTTAATACTAGTGCTTATTGTAAGTCACAGTACCCAACACTGAAGGAACAAAAAGGGTTGAACCACTGCTACCCGATAGAAACGTAATGTAAGCTGCATCTGTGATTTTAAATTTTCTTGGAGCCACATTATAAAGTAAAATGAGAAAGTGAAATTAATTATAGTACAGGTCTAATGACTAAATAAAGGCAAAGATTCTTAGAAGCAGGACTTTGTAATCTTATATGTATGATATATAAATGACAAACAAAAGAACTGATATATTTTTCGTTTGTTTCTTTGTTTTTTGGCAGAGAGGAACGAAGAGGTTCTTATGACTATAGCCAAGATCGCACATATTATGAGAATGTTCGCACTCCAGGCACATATGGTGATGATTCCAGACGGGACTATGCGGCTCGAGGGAGAGAATTTTACTCAGAGTGGGAAACTTACCAAGGAGACTATTATGAATCTCGGTATTATGATGATCCTCGGGAATACAGGGATTACAGAAGCGATCCTTATGAACAAGATATTCGGGAATACAGTTACAGGCAACGGGAACGAGAACGAGATCGTGAACGATTCGACTCTGACCGAGACAGAGACCATGAGAGGAGGCCCATCGAACGCAGTCAGAGTCCTGGGCACTTGCGACGCCCACCGAGTCCTGGAGCATCTCCTTCCCAGTCAGAGCGATTGCCGAGTGACTCTGAGAGGAGGATTTATAGCCGGTCCTCAGACCGGAGTGGGAGCTGCAGCTCACTTTCCCCTCCAAGATATGATAAACTTGACAAATCTCGTTTGGAACGCTATACAAAAAATGAAAAGACAGATAAAGAAAGAACTTTTGATCCTGAGAGAATAGAAAGAGAGAGACGCTTAATAAGGAAGGAGAAAGTGGAAAAGGACAAAACTGACAAGCAGAAACGAAAAGGAAAAGTTCATTCCCCTAGTTCTCAGTCTTCAGAAACAGACCAAGAAAATGAAAGAGAACAGAGTCCTGAAAAATCAAGGAGTTCTAATAAATTGAACAGAGAGAAAGCTGACAAAGAAGGAATAGCAAAAAACCGCTTAGAACTCATGCCTTGTGTGGTTTTGACTCGAGTGAAAGAAAAAGAGGGGAAGGTGACTGACCACACTGCTTTGGAAAAGCTGAAAGCCAAGCTTGATAATGACACTGTTAAGTCTTCTGCCCTAGATCAGAAACTTCAGGTCTCTCACGTAGAGCCTGCAAAATCTGACTTATCTAAACTGGAATCAGTTAGAATGAAAGTGCCAAAGGAAAAGGCACTTTCAAGCCACATAGAAGTGGTAGATAAGGAAGGTAGGCCTAAACCCAGGAAGCACCTAAAACCAGAGCAGTCTGCTGATGGGGTAAGTGCTGTGGATCTGGAAAAGCTGGAGGCGAGGAAAAGGCGGTTTGCAGATTCCAATTTGAAAGCAGAAAGGCAAAAATCAGAAGTCAAGAAAAGTAGTCCAGAGATGGAAGATGCTCGGGTGCTTTTAAAAAAGCAGGCTGATGTATCATCTAGAGATGTCATTCTGCTGAGGGAAGGAGAGTCTGAAAGAAAGCCTGCAAGGAAAGAAATTCTTAAAAGAGAATCTAAAAAGATCAAACTAGACAGACTTAATGCTGTTCCCAGCCCCAAAGACTGTCAGGAGCTTCCCAGTATTTCTGTTGGGACTGCCCCAAGGCCCATCTCAGACCTACAAGCAAGGCTGGGAGAAACAGTAGGTGAATCTGTGGAAAATCAAGAAATCCAATCAAAAAAACTCACACCCTCAAAACCACAGCTCAAACAGCTGCAGCTCTTAGAGGATCAAGGACCAGAGAGAGAAGATACTAGGAAAAACTATTGCAGTCTTCGTGATGAAGCACTTGAATGTAAATCAGGCCAAGAGAAACCACATTCAGTAAATACTGAAGAAAAAATTGGCATTGATATTGATCACACGCAGAGTTACCGAAAACAAATGGAGCAGAGTCGTAGAAAACAGCAGATGGAGCTGGAAATAGCCAAGTCTGAGAAGTTTGGCAGCCCTAAAAAAGATATAGATGACTATGAAAGACGTAGTCTTGTTCACGAGGTAGGTAAACCCCCTCAAGATGTCACTGACGACTCTCCTCCCAGCAAAAAGAAAAGGACGGATCATGTTGATTTTGATATCTGCACCAAGAGAGAGAGAAATTACAGAAGTTCACGCCAAATCAGTGAAGATTCTGAAAGGACTGGTTGTTCTCCCAATATCCGTCATGGTTCCTTCCATGAGGAAGATGACCCCATAGGCTCTCCTAGGCTAATGTCAGTAAAAGGGTCTCCTAAAGTAGATGAAAAGGGTCTCCCTTTCTCTAATATAACAGTCAGGGAAGAATCCTTAAAATTTAATCCTTATGATTCTAGCAAGAGAGAACAGATGGCAGACATGGCCAAAATAAAGCTATCTGTCTTGAATTCTGAAGATGAACTAAATCGGTGGGACTCTCAAATTAAGCAGGATGGCAGCAGATTTGATGTGAGTTTCCCAAACAGCATAATTAAGAGAGACAGCCTTCGAAAGAGGTCTGTTCGTGACTTGGAACCTGGTGAGGTGCCTTCTGATTCTGATGAAGATGGTGAACACAAATCCCACTCACCCAGAGCGTCTGCATTATATGAAAGTTCTCGGTTATCTTTTTTATTGAGGGACAGAGAGGACAAACTACGTGAGCGAGATGAAAGGCTCTCCAGTTCTTTAGAAAGGAACAAATTTTATTCTTTTGCATTAGATAAGACAATCACCCCAGACACTAAGGCTTTGCTCGAAAGAGCTAAATCCCTCTCTTCATCTCGAGAAGAAAATTGGTCTTTTCTTGATTGGGACTCTCGATTTGCTAATTTTCGAAACAACAAAGATAAAGAAAAGGTTGACTCTGCTCCAAGACCTATTCCGTCATGGTACATGAAAAAGAAGAAAATTCGGACTGATTCAGAAGGAAAAATAGATGATAAAAAAGATGATCATAAAGAAGAAGAACAGGAAAGGCAAGAATTATTTGCTTCTCGTTTTTTACACAGCTCAATCTTTGAACAAGATTCCAAGCGCTTGCAGCACCTAGAGAGAAAAGATGAGGAACCAGACTTCATTTCTGGAAGGTTATACGGGAGGCAGACATCAGATGGAGTGAACAGCACAACTGATTTGATTCAAGAGCCAGTAGTTCTTTTCCATAGCAGGTTTATGGAACTCACACGCATGCAACAGAAAGAAAAAGAAAAAGACCAAAAACCTAAAGAAGTTGAGAAACAGGAAGATACGGAGGATCATCCCAAGACCCCAGAATCTACTTCTGAAAATAAAGAGTCAGAACTGAAAACCTCATCTTCCATTGGGCCTCCTTGTGGCACAGTTGTAACTCCAGAGTTGGCGTCGTCATCACTGGAGAAGACAGTAGGTGATAAAACAGGAGAGGTGCCTTTGGTGATGGAAGAGAAAACTACGGAGCCAGCCTCCATTTCAGAAGAAGCAAAACCTGCCTCTGAACTGGTTCCTATTGTGGAACAACCTGAGCAAGCAGACTTGCCCCCAGGAGTGGACGCCGAGAAGGATGCTGCCGGGACTCCATCAGTTGTTGGAGAAAGTTCATCAGTTGAGCAGCTGCCTTATCTAGATGCCAAGCCTCCAACTCCTGGGGCCTCATTTTCCCACGTAGAGACCAGTGGAGACCCAGAACCTGACAGTACCGAACTACTTTCAAAACCGACTCAGAAGCCTAAGGAAGCTGATGAGCCAAAAGTGGAAAAGCCAGACTCAGCTGCTAGTGTTGAGCCCCTTGCAAATCAGAAAGCTGAAGTTGTTCTTGAGGTTCAGCCTCAAGCTTCCGAAGATGTAGAGGTTGATCCTCCAGTTGCTACAAAAGATAAAAAGCCAAACAAAAATAAACGTTCCAAGACTCCTATCCAGGCAGCTGCAGCAAGTATTGTGGAAAAGCCCGTCACAAGGAAGAGTGAGAGGATAGACCGGGAAAAACTGAAGCGGTCCAGTTCTCCTCGAGGAGAAGCCCAGAAGCTCTTAGAGTTGAAGATGGAGGCTGAGAAGATTACAAGGGCTGCCTCTAAAAACTCAGCCACGGACACTGAGCACCCTGAGCCAAGTCTGCCCCTCAGCCGAACAAGGCGCCGGAATGTAAGGAGTGTCTATGCAACCATGGGTGACCATGAAAGCCGCTCTCCAATCAAGGAGCCTGTTGAGCAACCGAGAGTGACCAGAAAGAGATTGGAGCGGGAGCTTCAGGAGGCCGTCGCAGTCCCCACTACCCCTAGAAGGGGAAGGCCTCCAAAAACACGCCGTCGAGCCGAAGAAGATGATGAGGCTGAGGCAAAAGAACCAGTTGAAACACTTAAACCAGCTGAGGGATGGAGATCTCCACGGTCCCAAAAATCAGTTGCTGCTGGTGGCCCACAAGGGAAGAAGGGAAGAAATGAACCGAAAGTTGATGCTGAACGTCCTGAGGCCACCACTGAGGTGAGTCCCCAAGTAAATGTGAAAGAAAATAACACAAAATCTAAGACTGATAAAGAAGAAGCAGGGAGTGAACAGAAACGGGACAAAAAAGAAATTGGCATAGACAAAAATCCACCTGAAACCACCCCAGTTGAAGTGGTAGAGAAAAAACCAGCCCCAGAAAAAAACGCGAAGTCAAAGAGAGGAAGATCTCGAAACTCTAGGTCAGCAGTGGACAAATCTGCAAATCTGAAAACCACAGATGCCACTGTCAGTCCCACTGTGGGTGCAGGCCCTGCAGAACTGGCCATGGAGAAGGAAGCCAGGGTTGTGGCAGTGTCCCCCGAGAAGAGCAGGAGTCCCCCAACGGAGGGTCTGTCCTCTCAGGTGAACAGTGATCCAGCTGACCCAGACAAGGAGCCGGAGAAGGAAGATCTGTCTGCTTCTAAGCTGTCCCCAGAAGCAAATCAGTTAGCCAAGCAGATGGAGCTGGAGCAGGCTGTGGAGAACATTGCAAAGCTCACTGAAACCTCTGCCTCTGCAGCTTTCAAGGCGGCAGCTGCAGATGCACCAGAGGGCCTCTCTGCAGAGGACAGGGACAAGCCCGCACACCAAGCAAGTGAAACAGAACTGGCTGCAGCTATTGGCTCTATCATCAATGACATTTCTGGGGAGACAGAAAACTTCCCAGCTCCTCCACCTTACCCTGCGGAATCTCAGACAGACCTGCAGCCCCATTCTCACGAGCAGCAGTCTCCTGAGGTAAGAATGGAGCCTGAGACTGATGAAGCCGTGTCTGGCATCTTGGAGACTGAGTCTACTACAGAATCTTCTGGGCCAGCAGTCAGTGCCCCTAACCCCTCAGTGGGCCTAGCAGATACCAAGGAAACTGGAGGGAACAGCAGTGAAACCTCCCACCCAGTGTTGGAAACCAAGGGATCAAAAGAAGCCGAAATTGCTCTCCCTCGGAAAGACAAAGGGCGCCAGAAAACAACTCGATCGCGCCGCAAAAGGAATACAAACAAGAAAACGGCTGCCGCAGACAGGGCTGCCGCAGACAGGGCTGCTGCAGAGAGGGCTGCCGCAGAGAGGGCTGCCGCAGAGGCTCGTGTCTTAAAAGCCAACCAAGTTCAAAGCAATAGTCCTGCTATAAATGAAGCAACAATGGTACAACCCTCAGATACTGCACAGGAAGAAAAGCAGAATGAGGATCTGCAGGCCACTCCTCCAGAACCACATGCTTCTGACTCAAGCGAGATTCCCTCCGGGGAAAATTTGTCCCAAGAAAGCTGTGTTGAAGAAAAAACTCCAACCAAGATGACTGCGCTCCCAGACCCTCCCCCTCCCTCACAGCCAGCACTGGTGGATAATGAGCCCCAAGCAAGATTTAAGGTGCATTCCATCATTGAAAGTGATCCAGTGACCCCACCCAGTGATTCAAGCATACCCACTCCCACAATTCCTTCTGTAACTGCAGCAAAGCTCCCGCCCCCTGTAACCTCTGGCGGTATCTTGCACCAGAGTTCCTCTACTAAGGTGACAGAGTGGATCACAAGGCAGGAGGAACCTCGGGCTCAGTCCGCTCCATCTCCAGCTCTTCCCCCAGACACAAAGGCCTCTGACATTGACACTAGCTCCAGTACACTGAGAAAGATTCTCATGGACCCCAAATATGTATCTGCCACAGGCATCACTTCCACGAGTGTCACGGCTGCCATCGCAGAGCCCGTGAGCGCTGCCCCTTGTCTGCATGAGACACCACTCCCTCCAGTTGAATCTAAAAAGCCTCTTGTAGAAGAAAAACCAGCAGCTCCAATAACTAATGTCTCTGACACACAGGCTTCAGAGGTTCCAGCAGCCACTGACAAAGAAAAGGTGGCTCCAGTCATTGCTCCCAAAATTGCTTCTGTTATTAGCCGCATGCCTGTCAGCATTGATTTGGAGAATTCGCAAAAGATAACTCTGGCAAAGCCAGCTCCTCAGACCCTGACTGGCCTGGTGAGCGCCCTGACCGGCCTGGTGAACGTCTCCTTGGTCCCAGTGAATGCGTTGACTGGCCCAGTGAATGCCCTGAAAGGCCCTGTGAAGGGCTCGGTGACGACACTGAAAGGTTTGGTGAACACTCCTGCCGGCCCCGTCAACGTCCTGAAGGGGCCCGTGAATGTTCTGACGGGGCCAGTGAACGTTCTCACCACTCCAGTGAATGCCACTGTGGGCACGGTGAATGCGGGCACCGGCGTGGTAAATGCTGCTGCGGGTGCAGGGAGTGCTGCAGCGGGTGCAGGGAGTGCTGCAGCGGGTGCAGTGACAGTCACAGCAGGCGCGGCGACTGCTGCATCTGGTGGTGCGACTGCCACAACAACAGGCGCGGTGACTGTGGCCGGTGCGGTGATTGCACCACCAGCAAAGTGCAAGCAGAGATCGAGCAGTAACGAGAACAGTCGGTTCCACCCGGGGTCCATGTCCGTGATTGACGAGCGTCCGGCAGACTTGGGCTCTGGAGCCGGGCTGCGTGTGAACACTTCCGAGGGGGTTGTGCTTCTGAGCTATTCAGGGCAGAAGACTGAAGGCCCGCAGCGGATCAGCGCCAAGATTAGCCAGATCCCGCCAGCAAGTGCCATGGACATTGAATTCCAACAGTCGGTGTCCAAGTCGCAGGTCAAACCCGATGCAGTGACACCATCACAGCCACCGCCCAAAGGCCCTCAAGCTCCTTCAGGCTATGCAAATGTGGCCACCCATTCTACTCTGGTGCTGACTGCCCAGACGTATAATGCATCTCCGGTGATTTCATCTGTTAAGGCCGACCGTCCGTCCTTGGAGAAGCCTGAGCCCATTCACCTCTCTGTGTCCACACCTGTCACCCAGGGCGGCACAGTGAAGGTTCTCACCCAGGGGATAAACACACCGCCAGTGCTGGTTCACAACCAGTTGGTTCTCACCCCAAGCATAGTCACCACTAACAAAAAGCTTGCGGACCCTGTCACCCTCAAAATAGAGACCAAGGTTCTTCAGCCCGCTAACCTGGGGTCTGCTCTCACTCCCCACCACCCTCCTGCTCTGCCCAGCAAACTGCCTGCAGAAGTGAACCACGGCCCTGCGGGGCCCAGCACCCCGACAGATCGAAACGTCTCCCATTTGGCAGCCACGAAGCCGGATGCACATTCTCCTCGACCCAGTGGGCCCGCTCCATCTCCGTTCCCAAGGGCATGCCATCCCAGCAGCACCGCGTCTACTGCACTCTCCACCAATGCCACAGTCATGCTGGCTGCAGGCATTCCTGTGCCTCAGTTCATCTCCAGCATACACCCAGAGCAGTCTGTCATCATGCCTCCCCACAGCATCACCCAGACTGTGTCCCTTGGCCATTTGTCCCAGGGTGAAGTGAGAATGAACACGCCCACGCTGCCCAGCATCACCTACAGCATCCGGCCAGAGACACTTCACTCTCCTCGGGCTCCCCTGCAGCCCCAGCAAATAGAGGTCAGGGCCCCACAGCGGGCAGGCACACCCCAGCCAGCCGCAGCTAGCGTGTCCACCCTGGCCTCCCAGCACCCTCCAGAGGAAGAAGTTCATTATCACCTCCCTGTTGCTCGAGCCACAGCCCCCGTGCAGTCGGAAGTGCTGGTCATGCAGTCAGAGTACCGACTGCACCCATACACTGTTCCCCGGGATGTGAGGATCATGGTGCATCCTCACGTGACAGCAGTCAGCGAGCAGCCCCGGGCAGCAGATGGCATCGTGAAGGTACCACCAGCTAGCAAGGTACCTCAGCAGCCAGGGAAAGAAGGTGCCAAGATGACAGATGCCAAAGCAGTCCCTGCCCCTGCTCCTGCCCCTGCCCCTGCCCCTCACAGCGAGGCCCGAATCCTTACAGTCACCCCCAGCAACCAGATCCAGGGGCTGCCTCTGAGCCCGCCTGTGGTGGTGACCCACGGGGTACAGATTGTACACTCCAGTGGGGAGCTGTTTCAGGAGTACAGATACGGGGACATCCGCACCTACCACAGCCCGGCTCAGCTCACACACGCTCAGTTTCCTGCTGCCACATCTGTTGGTCCGCCCTCCCGGACCAAGGCTGCTTCTACTCAGGTGAGAGCACCGCAAACTAGCCTTCCAGTGCAAACAGTGATTCATGTGCCACTGTGTTCCTAAAGTACGTCACTCTGTGTGTGTTTAAAGAGAAGCTTCCTGAATTTTAGGCTGAGGGGATCAGATCGCAGCAGAGAATAGGGATAGGAAGGAGTTCTTTGTGGAAAATGGTGGAGTGGTGTCTTCTGCTTGCCCGGGTGAAGAGGGAGGGAACAGGTTACGACCTCTTACCAGAATCTTCAATCCTGAATGTCCAAAAGCATCACCAGCAGATTAAAGCCCCATCCGTGGCCCTAGCTGAGAGGAGAGGCTTGCAGCTGCCCCTGCCTGGGGCCTGGGCCATAGGTTTGGGGCTGGGTGTTGTGTGACACAGACTCTGACTGTTCCTTTCTCTTCTCATCCAACTCCAGGGTACTCCTGAAGGCGAGCCCTTGCAGTCCACTCAGCCTGTGCAACCCGCACAGCCTGTGCAGCAGCCCATGCAGCCCACGCAGCCCTGCCAGCCCACGCAGCCCTGCCAGCCCTCACAGCTTAGCCAACCGCCAAGCAGCAAGATGCCTCAGGTCTCCCAGGAGGCAAAGGGGACCCAGACAGGAGTAGAGCAGCCTCGCCTCCCAACCATACCTGCAAGTAGACCAGCTGAGCCTCATGTCCAGGTTCAGAGGACCCAGGCAGAAACAAGCCAGATCTCCTATCCTTCCCCTGTATCTGTCTCCACCAAGCCTGACCTCCCGGGCCCTCTCCCTGCTCAGGCTGCCCCGAAGCAGCCATTGTTCGTCTCTACAACTTCGGGCCCTAGCACCCCTCCAGGACTGGCTCTGCTGCATACTGAAGCCCAGCCCTCCCCAAAACCAGATTGTTCTCCACACTTGACTTCCCAGAGGCCTGTGGATATGGTCCAGCTTCTGAAGGTAAGCCCGGGCGGGTCCCCCGCTACTCCCCTCCAAGCTTTGTGATGTGCTAAAATGTCCTAAGATCACCAGTTGACTTAGCCCAGCAAGCTACTGCCCAGGGCCATGCCCAGCCTGGCTCTGCTCTCCAGCCGAGAGCTCACTTCCTGTTTGTCCCCCACCCCCTACAGAAGTACCCCATTGTGTGGCAGGGCCTCCTGGCCCTCAAGAATGACACAGCTGCTGTGCAGCTCCACTTCGTCTCTGGCAACAACGTCCTGGCCCATCGGTCTCTGCCCCTCTCTGAGGGAGGCCCCCCGCTGAGGATCGCCCAGAGGATGCGGCTGGAGGTCTCACAGCTCGAAGGGGTTGCCCGAAGGATGACGGTAAGCACCCCAGGGACATAAAGTGTGGGCGCCCCCAGCTGCCTGTCTTCCTGGCTCGTCATGGGATACAGCAATGGCATTCTTAAAGTGGATGACAAAGGACATGTTCAGTCTCCCCTGGGGGTATGAAATGCCTCTAGATGTAAAACAAGGCTTTTTTGACCCCATTCAACAAACTTGAGGGTGGATTTTGGGGCTTTTGTGGACAAACAGGCCAAATCCCCTGGGTTGGATAGGCTTCTGTGTGTTTTGTGAGGAAGCATTCGATCACTGATAGCTTCCTGTGTCCCAGGTGGAAACAGATTACTGTCTGCTGCTGGCTCTGCCCTGTGGACGTGACCAAGAGGATGTCGTGAGCCAGACCGAGTCCCTCAAGGCTGCCTTCATCACCTATCTGCAGGCCAAGCAGGCTGCAGGGATCATCAATGTTCCCAACCCTGGCTCCAATCAGGTCAGCCTTGTGCCTGGTGTCCTTGTCTCAGTGCACACACAGGTGGGGCTGGTCAGGCAGTCTGACTAAACCGGTGGCATGGGCCACCAGTGCCAGCTAGAGCAGCTCAGGAGTTTCTCGGAGGAGGCAGGCATAGGGCATTCTGGATAGAGGGAACAAGCAGAGTGTCTGGGTGGGGCCACCATCGCCCGTCCTGGAGACATTCAAGGGACAACTGAGACAATGGGTTGTTCTGTAGCTTAACGGTACAGAAGAGGTTCACAGGAAGTTCATGTTAGTTTTCTGACACCTAGCTTTCTTTTGGTGGACAAAGTCATGGGGACATTAGCTGGTTAGGAAACTGACTCCAGCTGGCAATGTGTAAAGGAAGAATGGCAGGGGGGCGGCTGATGGGAAGGCCGGGGGTTCCCACTCTCATCTCTCGTTCCCTTCTCCAGCCTGCCTACGTGCTGCAGATCTTCCCGCCCTGCGAGTTCTCTGAAAGTCACCTGTCCCGCCTGGCCCCCGACCTTCTCGCCAGCATCTCCAACATTTCTCCTCACCTCATGATTGTCATTGCCTCTGTGTGAGCCGCTGAGTGGTCAGTCACCACTCAGTAGATTTTCCCAAGACTCTGCAGCAAAAAAACAAAACACAGGACAGCCCAGCCAAGTGGAGGAGGAAGCTGCCGAAGGGGACAGACTCCACTGCCAGACGGCCAGCCTTGCCCTCCTGCCTGCCCGCCTGCTGCGGCGGGCAGACTCCCCTGAGCAGTGGTGCTGCTACTATGTATGTTTACATGACGTTTAGCCCAAGGACAGACCACCAACCGATGGACTCGCAGACGCCTTGGGGCTGGGTTTCGCTCCCTCTTTTTGGAGAAAAGAAACAGGGCAGTGGAACTTTTTTTTGTTTTTAAGAAACAAGAAAACTGAACTGCCTTTGCACTAAATTAGTGACTTGGACTTTTGCATAGTGAAGACAGGCTGTGGCACTCTGGATGTCTTGGAGTACGTGAACACACATCAAGACTAACGCAGGACTTCAAACTTCTGCTGAAACCTTGGGGTCAAGGAACATTTCATTGGGTTGTTTTGTCCCTAACCCTCTCTTCCCCTTGCTCATTTGGCTGTCACCTTTCTCAATTCTCCTGCCGCCACCACCTTTGATTCAGCCAGGATGTACAGCTCACACTCGTGAAAGAGCAAACTGAAGGATTTTCTTTCTTGGTGGGATATGCAGAACTTGGGATGTATGTATATATAAATATATAATATATATAAATATATATAATACTGACTTAAAAATCAAATTCCCCTGACATACATTTTTTTTTAATCTGTGCCAAAAATGTGTTTTCAGAGAAAATCTTATTTTCATACTCAGACTTTGTATTGTCACCCATTTGTATAAGTGCGCTCCGTCCCGGCACGGGCCCCCTGCCCCGCGACCTGGAAGCGTGGCGCACACAGACTACAAAAGACCGGCTTCCCACTTCCTATGTGACCTTGACCTCTCCCACAACCTCCTAACACTTTTTAATTTATGAAACTGTTTTTCTCAGCGCAGTTTTGTTTTGTGTGTCCATTGGATTACAAACTTTATTAAAAAATACAAAACATGTCAAGTGTGGATGTGATTGTCACTTGGGTGGGAGGACCAATAAGTGCCCTTGGCTTACGGGACTAGCTAGCTCCAGTCCCACTTTTGCTTGCTTCCAGTCTATTTAGAGGACCTGTTCCCTTTCTGCCACCTAAGCCTCCCAAGGATCATGTTCTCCCGTACAAGAGACCTTCGTCACAGACCGAACGTGGGCCATTTTTCAGTACTGTGGTGGTGAAAGTACCTGCCACACTTCAAGGTTCTGGTTGGCTCCTGGGTACTGTGGAAGGCACTACAGGTAGAACCACCCCCCGTGCAAACTCAAACGTCTTTGGTGTCGGCTCCTTACCCTTCCTCCTCCGGGTGTCGTGCAGGCCGGCCCTGCAGTGGTGGTGGCCCTAACAGGACGGGGCAGTGGGCCAGGCTTCCCCTGCAGCTGGAAGAACTACAAGCTGAGGAATTGGGCAGGGATGGGAAGGGCCACAGAGTTGGTGATCTCACTGGCAATATCCATGGAGCTCCTCCAAACACACTTGATGCAGGAAGCTACCATCTCTGAGTAAGAGATCACAGCAGCTGAGAGCAAACTGTATGGAAACGGGCAGAGACGCCATCTCGTTTCCCTGCTCCCAGTGTAAGCAGTGCTGTATGGTCCCACCTCCCCCATCAAAGCTCCTGGCTGCTCGTTATCCCTCCAGGTCCTCACCTGGTGGGACAGACTCCATTGATTCGGGGCAAGTCACTTCCTAAAAGATAGCACTGGCTTGGCCACGACCCTCAGGCCGGGGTCACTGTAAAGTACGCGTGGAGCCCTCCCACTTCCCCAAACCCAACAGAACCGGGCCCGTGGCCTGTTGGCCCTGGTTCTCTCTGCGTAACTTGCTGCTCTGGCTGAGTGGCCCCTGAGCTGGGATCTCTGGGTTGCCTGGATCCTGGTAAGTAGTATGGCCCAGCTCCTAGCCCCGAGGCAGAAGGGGAAGCTGGGCTGCACCTGAGTTCCACGGCAGAGAGGGTAAGTGGGGTCCACAAGGTGAACACGTGAGAAGCCTCCCACGAGGTGACTGCATGAGGGCGTGGGGCACATGGAGCCATGCTCTGGCTTGGGATGCTACCTGCACCCTGGCTTGGGCAAAACAGCCTGCCTGCTTCTAGACAGGCCCCGGGGCTCCGGTCCCATTCCGCAGAAAAGAGCCCGGCTTTCCCAAGAAGCCCGTCTCTGCCAGCCGGTCCCTGGGTGGAGCAGCCGTTTGCGGCATCAGCCACAGCTGCCAGCTCCCCACCCCACCCCTACAGGGAGCTGTAGGCAGCATTAGAAAATAATCAAATTTATTCTCTCTAGTGAACGGGGCCACCCATCCTTAAATAAACAGTCAGGAGGAGGGATGCCTGCTCACTCGGCAGGCGGTGGACATTCTGGGGCTGTGGGGGGCGTCTCTGCCAGAGTGGGCTGGCCATCGGCCCCATCCCGAGGGCGGAAGACCAGTTCCCCGGCCTGCAACACCTGCCCGGCCGGCCACGTGCCGCCCGGCCCGTACTGCTGGTAGAAGTCCGCATCGGTCTGGAACATGACCAGGGCCTGTGCTGTGTGGATCCGCACGTGCTGCGCCAGGCTGTTGGCATCCAGGAACTTGTCCCCACAGGAGTCGCAGGCATAGAGGATATGGGTGTTGGGGTCTGTGGGAAGTGGGGGCCACAGTCAGGATGGGAAGGACCCTTGGGGTCCACCAGCTTTCACACCCTGGGCAGCCCCTCTCACCTTCTTCCTGCACTTGCTTCACAGCTTTGCTGATCTCGGCTTTAAGGACTTCGGTCTCGTCGGCGGTCACAGCAGCCCCCACTGGTACCACTGTGGGCAGAATCAGCAGGGCCTAAGGCCAGAGACACCTGCCCCTTCACTGTCACCTCAGAGGCAAGCTGCCCGTAACCACCCTCTGCTGCCCATGACCCGCACCTGTGAGCTGAGTGACGGCTGTTGCCGCCAGTGCCTCGGTGGCCAGCGTAACCATGTCATCAACAGTGACCACGCTGACCTCACCACCCTCCTCTGGCTCCAGGATTTTGATGCCTGCCTTGCCCTGGTGCACAGTCTTCACATGGGAACGAAGGTTGTCCACCCGGTTGAAGCCACGACCGCACTTGTCACACAGGTAAGGCTTCTCTCCTGAGGGGGGAGGCAAGGTTCTCTCCTGCCATTGGGGGAGGGGGGAGGACCTCAGTGGCCTCCAGCTTCCCCAGAAGCCCTGTCTTTTCCAGTAGCAAGTGCTCTGGGGCAGCCACCAGAGCTGCACAGAAGCTTCCAGTGGCCCCTGCACCTTCTGGAAGCTCTAAGAAAATGGGGTCCTCATTTGAATTGAACTATCTTCAAAGCCACCTGTTGCAAGTGCCAGCACCCAAGGCTGTAATCTGGGGGTACCACCCTTCCCACTACCCCCAAGAGCAGGGTGTGAGGCAGCCCAGGCAGGTGGGCGCACACTCACCAGTGTGGATGATGATGTGCTTGGACAGGTCTCCCACGTTCACGAAGGCCTTGCTGCACACGCTGCACTTGTGGGGGCGGATGTTGTCATGGTGGCGTATGTGATTGGCCAACTGGCTGGACTGGACGAATCTGCAGGGCCGCAGAGAAAGGGGCTCGCCCTGAACTGCCCGAGCCTGGGGCCAGGAGAGCCGGGCTGGGCCTCCTGCCTCTCGTTCTACATTGGAGGGGTCCCCAGACCTACACCTGGGCTCAGACAGCAGTTGGCTCAGTTCCCAACCGAGCCTGAGTGTTTTCTGAACCCCTTCACCGCGCAGTGTGGGGACCCTGCGGCACCCTGGGCCTGGGTGGCACCGGAGGGGCAGGACCTCTTGCCGCAGCGCTCGCAGACGTAGGGCTTCTCCCCAGTGTGCTGGCGCACGTGGGCGATGAGGGAGCTGGCCTGGGTGAAGGCTTTGCCGCACATCACGCACTGGCATGGCTTCTCGCCTGGGGGTGGGGCAGGAGCAGACGTTAGCGCCTACTTGTTCTCCTTCCCGCGTGCCCTCCCCAGCCGCCCGGCTCCCACTGCTGGGCTTGCCCACGCACCCGTGTGGATGCGGACGTGCCGCTGCAGGGCGCCGGGGTCCGCAAACTGCCGCTGGCAGTGGATGCACACGTAGGGCTTCTCCCCGCTGTGGATCCGAAGGTGCCGCTTCAGGTTCCCTGTGGAAACCAAGAGGGAGTGGCGTGGCGCGCGCTGAGGTGGCCGAGGAGCGGAGGGCGTGGGGCGGCTAGGCAGCCTGGCCCTACCTGAGGTGGTGAACTGCTTCCCACACTCTCGGCACTTGAGGGGCCCATCTGCGATGTGGATCTTCAGGTGGGCCTTCAGATTCCCCACCTGTGCCAGGCAGGGGTCAGAAGGGCCATCCCATACAACGTGGCCTCGGGCCCCCTCAGCAGCCCCTCTGCCAGGGCACAACTGACTCTGGGTCCTCCCAGGGCCCGTGGATGACTCCATCCATCCTTGCTCAAGTCCATCGGAAGGTTTTGGGTCCCAGCAGTGAGAAGGAAGCCACCCCCACCCCACTTCCTTCCCGTCTGAATCCCACCCTGACTTCGCCTGCCTTCCCACTTTCCTAGGCGGAGCGCCATCTGGGGGGAGGGGCACATCCTACTCAGCCACCTACTTGTCCCACTAAGCCTCTGTCCTCGAGGGCCGTGGCCCGAGGCAGGAGCTCCCTCGGCCCGGGGCCCCCTCTCGCCCGCGGGCGTGCGGGGCGCGGACGCCGCCGGGCGGCGCCCCCACACCTGGTTGAACTTCTTGTCGCAGTGAGGGCACTTGTGCTCCTTGCCGGTGTCGTGCGTCTCCAGGTGGCGCATCTTGGACGTGGGGTCGGAGAAGGAGCGGCCGCAGTAGCCGCACTGGTAGGGCTTCTCGCCGCTGTGCACCAGCTGGTGCCGCTTGAGGTTGCCGGACGTGGTGAAGAGCTTGCCGCAGCCCTCGCAGCGGTAGCGCGCCTCGCCCGAGTGCCGCTTCTTGTGCAGGTTCAGCAGGCTGATGAGCCGGTAGCTCTTGCCGCACTCCTCGCAGCCGTAGGGCTTCAGCGGGCTGGGGGGCAGAGGGAGAGGAGGGGTCGCGGGGGCCCGACCGGGGCGGGCCAGCGGGAAGGCGGGGCGGCCGGGCACCGCACCTGTGTGTCTTCTCGTGGGCCTTGCAGGCGGCCGGGTCGGAGAAGGCCTTGCTGCACTCCCGGCACGAGAAGGGCTTCTCGCCCGTGTGGATGCGGATGTGCCGCTTGAAGTTCCCCGTGTGCGTGAACTCTTTCCCACAGTCCTGCAGGGCACGAGAAGCTGGCGTGAGGGGGCTCCTGGCTGGGAGGGCGGGGCCGGGCGGGCCGGGCAGTGCCACCCGCGGCCGCACCTCGCATTTGTGGATGACGGAGCCGTAGGCCTTGGACTCTGTGCGGTCACCGTAGGTGCCTGGGCGCAGGCCCCGGGTCTCCACCCCCAGCTCCTGGCCCGAGTCTGTGCTGGCTGACTCCTCGCTCTCCTCAGGGGCATCTCCCTTGTCCAGCTGTGGCCCCTCTTCCTTGACCACAGCGGACACGGTGTCGTCCTCCTCTTGCTCTTCTTCCCCTTTCCTGGCCGGCTCCACCTGCATTTCTGCGACGAGGAGAGCAGGCGCTGAGGCCCAGGGATGGCAGAGGGGCCTCCGAAGGGAATGTGGCCTCCGGAGTCAGACAGATGCCAGGACAACCTGACACCCGGCCACATCAGGCCTGGGGCTGTCCATCTCCGCACATGCCCCTCTTTACGCGGGGGCACCTAGCAGAGCCTGGCAAGGTCTGGGCACTGCCAGTGAACGGCCCCAGCGCCGGCCCCGGCTGCAGCAGGGGAGCGGCTGCCCAGGACATTTGCTGCTTGGAGGATGGAGGCAGGCAGGCCTCACTGCACGGGAGTCCGGGCCGGCCGCACAGCGGGAAGGGCGCTGCCAGCCAACAAACACTGAGGGGAGCCGCGCAGCGTGGCGCCCAGCACTGGGCAGGATGCCAGCGCCGCATCACTTCTGTGCCAGCAGGAAGCACGGCTAGGGAGCGCAACCAAGAAACTGATGTCCAGGTTCAAGGATGAGAAAAGATGTCGGCCCAAAAGCTGAAGGGGGATGAGCTGCAGGAGGAGAGGGACCTGGAGGGATGCATGAGAGGGGAGGGGTGAGTGAGGGGCCCGGCTGGGCGGCAGTACCTTGCTCCAAGCTCTCTGACAAGACCGCCTCGGCTTCCGCAGCAGCCATGCCACTGGTGGGGTCGGGCTTGGGCTCTACTGGCGGCGGCTCCCGAGGGACATCGGCCTTCTCCGTCTGCTCTGCACCTAGGGCGGAGGGGTGGGGACACTGGAGGCTGGACTGAGACTCTGTCCAGGGGCCAGGTGGCTCTCTTGGACCACGCCCCTGGTAGTGTCTGTGGCTCAGGGAGTGGGGGGGCGCTGGCACACCCAAGCTCCGGCTGCTTGTGCCTCTGCTCTGTCTCAGACAGACACCCCAGTACAACAGCGGGTCCTTCTGGGTAACCTGGACTCAAGGGATACCCAGCCCCAGGAGCATCCCAAGGAAGCCCCTCCCTGCACTGGGGCCCAGGGAGATGGTGGAACAGGTGGCCTCAGCACCAAAACTCACCACTGGCTGCACTCTCGGCCTGACCCCCGCGCTCCTCCTTGGGCTCCCTGCCGGGGCCCACGGACGGACTGCTTCCCACAGGGTCCGGCTCACTCAGCGTGGTGGCAGCAGCCTTCTTGTCCTTGGCTCTCCTGTCCCCTCCTGGAGATGGAACAGGACAGACCTGCCGTTTCCCATCAAGTGCCCACCACTTGGAGGGGTGAGGTTGCCCAGAACTCTCTAACTCTTCCAGATCCTCCCTGGGGGTGCATCTAAGTAGTGGCTTCTTGGTTTGTTCATTCAAGAAATTGTTCACAGGACACAGGCTGCACCAGGCTGCCGGCAGGCCTGGGAATACCACCGCTGTGGCTGCTGCTTCCATGGGGCTCACGGACTGGCTGGGAAGACTGACCCCTCCCATGAAGTATTAATGCTGGTTAGAGGTCAGTGCTTACAAGGAGGGGGCGGGGTTCTCTGAAAGGGTGCCACAGGGAAGCAGGCGTCGGCGGGCTCTTCTGAGATGGTAAGGGGGACAGAGGAAGGGCCCTGGAGAGGAGCGTGCAGGAGGAGCGGACCGTGTGCAAAGGCCTTGAGCCAGGCCTACCGCCCGGTTCTTGGCAACAAAGCACAAGGGGAAGCTGGTGAAAAGAGGGGGAGGGGTAGGCGAAGGGCCCCCCACCAGCGGCCTCTCTCAGGCTTTGCTGTGGCTAATCCTTGCCAGCACCCCACAATGCAGGCAAGGCCAGATGAGGAAACTGAGACCCAGAGAGGTGACAGAGAGTCAGACGCAGAGCCCCCATCAAAAGCCACCTGCTCAGGAAAACCTGTCGACACTCTTACCTTCCATGGCCAAAGCCTCCGTATTGTCCCCAGGGCTGGCAGCCGGCTCAGTGAGTGACTTGAGGGCGTGGCAGGCCGTGATGATGTCCTGCATGTGCAGGAAGCTGGCCACGGCCAGCACATCGTCCACGTTCTCAGAGCTCAGGCTCAGCTTGGCCGTGTACATAAACTCCAGCACCTGCCCCAGGCCTGCCAAGGACACAGACAGCCGTCACGGACTCGCCTCGAGCCCTGGCACCAGCAGCCTGCCCAGCTGCTCCGCTCGGCAGCAGGATCCAGGGACTGGTGAAAAGCAAGGTGGCAGGCCACCGCCTCCCCATCTCCTGTGCTGGCAGAGAGGTGGGCACCTGGGGGACTCTCAGCCCAGACAACAGCCTCCGAACAGAGGTCCACCCACAGAGGGCAGGGAGCATGGACGCCCGCCCCCCACAGGAGCGAGAGGTGTGAACACTCGCCCTACGCGGAGGACGGAGTGTGACCGCCTGCCCTACACAGAAGGCGGAGGGTGTAAATTCTGGCTCTACATGGGGACAGGGTGGGAAAGCCCTCGCTGCCCAGGGAACAGAGGGTTAAATGGAGAGCAGCCGGTGGGAGCGCCTGCCCTGTGTGACGGACAGATGGTGTGAACACCTGCCCGGACACACTCTACCCAGCCGCTACCCTTCGCCGCCAGAGGGTGTCGGCACTGGCTTTCATGAGAGCTCTGCCACAAACTCTCTCGCTGACCTCCAGGCCAGTCACCTGACCTCTCTGGGTCTCAGTTTCCACACCTATAAAATAGGGGAACATGACCTTGCCCTGACCTTCCCGCAGTACATCATGCTATTCTGGGTCAGGAGCCCGAATCTAGGACCAGTTTTGTTCTCAATCCCAAGGCCTGCCGACCTGGCCCCCTTCCCAGTCCCTAGCCCTGCCATCCTCATCTCGGTTTAGCACTGGAATAGGGGGTTTGGGACTCAGAGCCCCCCTGCTGTCTGCCCCTCCCGCTCAGCTTGTTCTGTGTTCACTTCGGCCTGGAGCTCGTGGTGAGCCCTTCCTGCCAGTTCCCCACCTCACCACCCGCTCCCAACCTAAACAGACCCCAAAATGTGGCAGGAACTCGGGGTCCCGTGTGGGAGGAAGGCGCTGCCCCGGGAGGGCCGGGGCTGTGTCAGGAGGGCCTGGCGGGCACGGGGCCAGTCAGAGCTCCTGGCCCTCAGCAAGCTTGGCCCTGGACCCAACGGGGTACCTGCCGCGTTACTGATGTCCAGGTGCACCACATCCTTCTGGTCCACGAAGAGCATCTTGAAGTACTCGCTGCAGGCCGCCAGCACTGCTTTATGCGCCTTAAAGTCGACACCGTCCACCACAAAAGTGCAGTCACACAAGAGCCCCAGCTGCCGCTGCTGGTTCAGCTGCTCCAAGACATGCTGGCTGTGCTGGGGGAAATCCATGGCTGCGGAGAGCCAAGGGCTCCGTGTTAGCACGCGGGAGGGACACCGAGCAGCCTCGACACTCAGCCCCAAACCTCCCCGGTGGGAAGTGTGGGAAAACGGGGAGAACTCAAACAGTCCATGGAGGGCGAACAACTCCAGACATGCTCTGCAAGCCACGATCGGCCAGCAGCTCCTAGATTCCTGGGTGTCCTGGCCAGGAAAGGTCCGAAACCCAAAAAGCACCGGTGGCCAACAAGAAACAGCTACCTTTGTGACCTGCCAGGTAATGGCGTTAAAAAAATCAAAAGACAAACACGAAACACTGATTACTGCCAGCAGTTCAAAACAATGACATGGTCAGTTTAACATTTTTTACAAAAAGAATCTATGCATGATCTTAGAATAAAGGGCAGCTCTTTCAATCGGATACACTTGGCTTTAGGAAAACCTTTCTGTTTTCTCTTTCTGTCCACAGGAGGTGAGGTATGTGTCCAGGAAGGAGGACATTTCATCACCCAGTGTTTCAGGAATTGGCCCCCTTCCTGCTGCACCCACAGGGCTCTGCACAAGTTCCCTCGGGGCCCTCCCCTCTCTCTCTCATTCATTCTCGGGCCCAGGAAACTCCACTGCGGTGGGGCGGTCCTCTGCCTCCAGAAACCTCTCCAGGCTGTCCCTGGAGAAAGAATGAACTCTGACCCTAACCCCAGGAGCTGAGGCCTGGCCGAAGTTTCTCTGTCAAAGGCTTCCCTCAATGCCTGGAAATCCCACAACTGTCTCAAGCAAAAGTGCTCAGAAAATTCCATGGCCTGGTGCCAAGCCATCCAGAACTGCACAAGCCATGACTAAATAAGTATCTAAAATTGCTCTCCTCCCCCGCCCCCCCCAGCCTCACACCAGTCAGTCTTAAGATCAGGTCCTCCTTTCAAGAATGAACCAATTTCAAACTAAAAGTCAATACCCACTTCTGGGACCTCATTACAGAGATCCAACAGGGCCAGGCTGTCGCGTCCTGGCCCAGAATCTGCGAAGTGGCGGTGACTTCTCTTCCAGGGCTTCTGGACCCTCTTCTCTGAGGCAGGTCTGCTCAGGGCGGCCCCACGCTATTTCTGGGCAGGTGATAGTAACACTTTGGGGCTGCCAGCCCTCAGGTCGCAGCTGCCTTTCACTGGCTCTGACCGTTCCCCTGTTACATCAGCCTCTTGGGGGTGAGTCACCGTGTTGCAGCCCTGGAGCTGCGGTGACCATGTATGGTTGTCTGGCTGTGATGAGCCACAATGAAAGCCACACCCCAGCCCTCCCCGGCTTAACCAGCACAGATCAGCTTTGAAGGATGCGAAGTCAGCCCACCCCGTCCGTGAGGTCTGGTAACTTTTCAAAAGTAGGGCTCTGTATTTGCTGGGCTGGGGGAAGTCACCCAACAGGTGGGCAGGGCTACACCAAGTAAGTGGAAACGCGGCAGTGCAACAGGCCACGTGTCACAGGGGCCAGCCTCCGAGCTGTGGGCTCAAAGCGGCTGCTGCCGGGACCCGGAGACACCCTTTCCCTTTGGTCCCAGCCGCTCCCACACGCTCACAGACAGAGGCTCAGCTTCCTGGATCTCTCCATGGTTTCCATAACTGCCTGGGGCCGGAGCTCCTAAGCGAGGGAGGGAAGAGCCAGAAGCCAGCCCTGGAGTCAGGACGTAAGGTCTGAGGCTGCGGAAGAACCGGCCCCTGAGCCAAACCAGGCCACAGGAGCATGGCACCCCTGGAGCACAGGCCGCCGCTGACAGAGGACACCCTTCCCTGAGGCTTCAGTCCCTGGAGAAAGCAAGTTCCCGTTTGTGACCTGAGTGACTGCAAGACAGAATTCTGGCTGCTCTGTTCCTGAGCAGGGAGAAGCTAAAAGAGAGAGGTTTGGGGAGAACATGGAGAAGAACCAATGCTCAGTCCATGGGTTAAACACCCAGGCAGGCCTGGGATCTGAAGGGAGCATGCACCAGGCATGGTGTCGAGGGAACCACAGGCAGGTGGCAAGGAGAGGCCTGGGCCAGAACATCCCCAGAGGCGTCTTCTCTCTGCTGTGGAAAAAGCCACACTGGCAAGCAGGTGTGTGCGTGGGCGGCCAGAGTCCCAATCACCAGTCACCCTCTATGTCCTCAGCAGCCGCAGGTGAAATTCCTCCCAAGTGCAGAAAGGGAGGAACCAGCAGGCCCACCAGGGCCCAATCCTCAATCAGCTTGAGAACAAGCCCTTGCGAGCCAGGTTGAAACCCTTCCCTCCCACCAGAGGGCCTGGCTCCCTCACCTTCACCAGGAGCCAAACCAAAAACTGAGCTGGGAGGAAGTCTGGGCTCAGAGACAAGCAGGGAGCATCGGCTGAGCCCTTGAGGTGCAGGGGGAGGTGGGTAACAGGGGTCTCCAGCCCCCGTTAGCTGGGCTTGCTGAGAGCAGAACCCTCGAGCCAGAAAGCATCCGACCTGGTGGGAAGATGAACGTGAGAAAAGACTCCTGGCCCCGCAGGGTGACAGGGCCCTGCCCGCTCAAAGGTCAGGTGACTAACTGTCCTTGCTTGGAGCCCAAGGCTGCGAGGAGCCTTCTTGCTGCCGCACCCCCCAAAGCTTCCAGGGAAGCGCAGCAAAGCGCAGCTCTCCTGGGGCTGGACGCACTGTGGAGATGGGGGCCTCATTTTCAGAGGCCTTGGAGGAAGGCTGGAAAAGGTCCCTGGGACAGGGTGGATGGTGGCCCAGCACCTTCAGTCCCCTGCCCGCCCCCACACGGAGGAGAGCAGCTGGCACCATGAGTAATGTTTGCCACCCAAGGCTAACCGCACTCTTCAGACGCGGGAGGCCCACCCACAACTGGCCACTCCCTAAAGGTGGGTGTCGTGAGAGGAAACCGGAGGCCTCTGAATCCCTCCCAGGCAGCCTTCAAAGCTGTTCCAGCAGAGAAATACTCCTGAGAGCATCTGTTCCGACAAAACTCAAAGGAAGAAAAGGTGCAGAGAAAAAAACGGGTAGAGGATAAAGGGAAAGAGGAAGAAGCCAAGGGGAAGGAGAGGGCCAAAAAAAGGAAGGAAAAAAGTAAAAAGAAAAAAGAAGGCCGAGCCTATAAATAGTTAAGCAGCGCTCAGGAGTGTGATCCAGTGATCAGCCCGCACAGCGGAGGAGGGGGCGCTCGCCAAGCTCTAAATGGTGTCACCCACAGAACTGCTGTCCGTGTCACTAGATTCCGAGGCTCCCCAGGCTGCCTTCCAGCTCTCGCCCCTGCCCCCGCCGGCTGAAACGCCCGCACAGCCCCCTCTCTCCCCAGGACGAGGCGCTGAACGGGTGAGGGGCCAGCAGACTCGGTCCTGTCCTCAGAGCTAGAACTCGGCAGTGCCTCACCTCCACAGCTATGCAGAACGCTCTAGAACGATCACGGAAAAGGAGACTCCAATTGTGTCCTGTTCGAAGTCTACAGCGACAGGAACCCACCCGGATCTGGCCAAGCTTAGAGGGAGAGGTCCAGGAAGACCGTGCGCCTACCTGGGCTACACCGTGGGACCTGTGGCACCACGGGCAGGGAGCTGCCTGTCCGGAGTGCACGCGACGAGGGGTCACTGTCCGAGGACACCTGGACCACCCTAAGGAGATCAACAGCCAGCGGCTCATGACCAAAGTGCTGTTCCCACCAGCCCTCCACTCGGGCGAAAGCCTGGGGTCCTTCCCTCCTTACATCCTCTTGCTTGAAGGGAGACAAATGTGGGCTTCAGTTAAAGCTACTTCCATGAGACCCGAAAAGCTCAGAACTACAGACAACACAAACAGAACAAGACCACCCAGGCCACTGAACCCAAAGTCCTCACGTCAGATGCAGGAAATCAAAGCCCCAAACTGGCACACGAGCCAGGCACGACTTTCCTAGACTCCTGACTGCAGCCGGGCACCTTCCCCGGCACTGCCAACGGCTCGGTTGTTCTCCTTGATGGATGGGACAGAGCTCAGTGTCAGAGCTGGAGCGCTCTCCGGGTGACCGACAGCCTGGCTGGACACACAGCCCGGGTCTGCCTCACAAGGAATTCATTTGCGAACGAAAATGACAGACCTGGGGGCCCCCGCAGTGGGAGTCAAACAGGCTAAGCAACTCGGACCTGGAGGCTGCGGGCCCCAGTCCCCGAGGCCAGCAGCCAGCAACGCCTCCGTCCCTGGCAGTGCCGATGGCACCGGCTCTGGGCTTCCAACAGAATCCAAGTGGCCCTGTGACGGCTCCGACCAACAGGACGCAGTGACTGCGTCAGTTCCAGGCCTGGCCCGTGAGAGGTCTGGAAGACTCTGCTTTGCTGTCTTGGAACGCGGCTGCCCTGCTGTGGGGACGTCCAGGCCCCCTGGCTGGAGGAGGGGACGCATGGAAGGGCCCTGGAGGAGACACCAACTGCAGAGGCACGTGACAAAGAGCTGAGGTGCTCCTGCTGACAGCACCTGGCGCCGGAATGAGACGCTTTTATGGACCCTGCAGCCCAGCTAGTAGCGGAACGCTGTCGCGTGAGTGACCGCAACACCTCGCAGAGCAAAAAACCTGCCCAGTTAACCCGCTAAATTGGGAGAAATAATAAAGTGCTGATGGTTTAAGCCACTAAGTTTTGAGGTGGTTTGCTTATAGCAAGAGAGAACGGATACAGATGGAAAGCTGGAAAGGAATGATTACCAAAAAAATTCAGGATAATGGTTCTCTCTGGGCGGGAGGAAGGGCAGCCAGAATCGGAACACTGGGAATGCTCTGTTTCTTTACTTGGACATACAGGTACTTTAATGATTTAAACTAAATGTGAACATTTCATATCCTTTCGTAGGGGGACATTTTTGAACAGCTGACTAAGTTTTTAATAAGAAAGAAGTGAGCACAGGTGCGACATTGCATCCAGGCAAAGTCAGGCCATTTCCAACCGTGCTCACAGCCACTGTGGCCAGGGTTGTGGGAGGCGCAGGCCTCGGATTCCCACGGAGGTGAATGAGCTGCAAAGGCCGGGGGAGTGGGCTTTGGAGGGGGGAGCGCTGCCCACCTCATTGGTCCTTCACTTCCCGAACGTCCATACGTCCATGAACACACTGCTGACAAAAAGAAAAGGTTCTCCCTTGGGTCATAAAACCTACTCTGCTCAAGTCAACAAAATCTGAACCCCAGATGCCCCCCAGAAACAATGAAATGGCATTTATGGAGTCCCTTCAACATGCCAAGCAACACAGTGCCGTGCCTGGCACAGCCCGATCACCTAAAAAATACGAAGAACATGGCTGATCTGGGCACCAACTTCCATACGGCTGCTCCCAAGACGTGGGGACTCGAGAGGCCGTTTGGTACTGTGGAGGCAGCAGAGCCTCTGACAACGGGCTGGGAGGGGGGACCCAAAGCTGAATTCTGCCACCTACCGTACTAGTAGGTGGTCCCCAGCAAGCTTCTCCTCTCGGGGAGCATTTGAGATCTTGCTCCCTGGGATATGTCATTAGTTTGGCTCAAATAAATTCTTATAAAAATTTAAAAAATAAAATGAAAAAAGCTTCTCCTCTGGCAAAATGGGGCCAGTGGGACTCCCTCCCACATCTGTATCAGGGTTAAGATAACAGGAGCGAAGGGCCCGCACCCTGCCTGCCACATGGTGAGCACGCGACACACTTTTCTTTCCAGGAAGCAAAGATACAGATTATAGTGTTTTGTTTTTTTTTTCTTCTTTAGGCGAAAGACCGTATCAGACAGTTTCTTTCTTTCTTTCTAAAGATTTTATTTATTTATTTTTAGAGAGTGGGGAGGAAGGGAGAAAGAGGGAGAGAAACATCAATGTGCGAGAGATACATCCATTGGTTGCCTCTCGCATGTCCCCACCTGGGGACTTGGCCCACAACCCAGGCACGTGCCCTGACTGGGAATTGAACCAGAGACCTTTCAGTTCGCAGGCCGGTGCTCAGTCCACTGAGCCACACCAGCCAGGCCCAGGCAGTTTCTACATACCCTTTTATGCTAGGCACCTCGGAGGCACTCGATAACTATTTGGTGCCTTGACCTTGTTAAGAAGTTGTAATCATAACCCATTATTCCTTCTAAATGCAATCTGGAAAAATCCCAGAGCCCAATTAACATTCAGAGAGGGAGAGAGCGAAGGGAGGGGCACTGGGCAAGAACCATTCTGAGCGATTTTCTCTGTCGGAGAAGCACTTTACATTGAACAACTGTTCTGTTAGGTCCCCAGGGTGCTCCCGGGTGAGGCTGGAGCGCCTACCCAGAGCTCTAAGTGGGTTGCAGAGCCCCGCTCCGTCTTAGAGTCAAACGGGCATTTGTCTAACATGAAATATTTATTACCCAGGTTGTTAGCAAGCACGCAACTGCAGGCAGTTTCCAGACGGCCACGCAGAGGGGAGCACGAGGCAGGGAACAACCGGCCTACCCCAAGGAGACACCGCTCTGCACAGACAACAGTCCCACAGAACACGCTGCGCCCCGCGGCGGGCCCGGACAGGACACGGCCATCGCACGTCCGGGGCCTTGTGTGACCTGACGCAGGTGAAAGGGAACACCATTTGGCTTCCGGTGGCTCAGAGTTCCTGATCTGCCAGAAACGCAGGTGGCCCCTCTGCACAGCTCAGAACTTGGGAAGGTGGTGTGGGCGGGTGCAGGACAAAGAACGGTGTGCAAGCCTGGGGGACAGGACAGAGGGGGACAGCACGCCTCAGTGTCGCACGATAACGAGTGAGTGGAGAGAGAAAGTGGGAAGCGGTGCAGCTGGAGGGACCGGCATGCAGGGCCAGGCCTGCGCACCAGGACTCCGCGTCCCTTCCTCCTCGGCGGTCTGGAGCCTCGCCAGGGGTGCAAGCGAGAGGGGGCCGTGCTTAGGCTCCCACTTCTGAACGCCACTCTGGCTGCGTGCGTGCGTGCGTGCGGGTGGAGAACCGACTGAAAGGGGAGCTCAGAAGCAGAAAAACCAGTCAGCAAGTCCCTCGGGGCCAGACCCTCGCATGTGAAAAGTGGGGCAACATCACCCCCAGCTGGCCTTGGGAGGGTTTGCTGGTGCCCAGAATCCAACACACACGGTCTTTCTGAGCAGCCTGCGCGGGTGGCCCTCCCATTAAATAGTAGAACACCCTCTGAAAGCTTCAAGGACCTCTTCTTGGAGTGGCTCAAAGTCCCCTAACACTTAGTTCCTGACCCTTCCTAAGGGAAGCTGGACTATGCTGTTTGTCCGAAACCATACCCCCAGGCCGGCGATTCCTACCTCTTCCTCACATTTAAAAGAAAACATCCACGCGTGTGGAGGGATGCACGAGACACTGGTGAGGGGACCCCCTGGGGGAGGGGGAGGGGGCTTACACTTTTCACTGTACACCCTTTCTGTATTTTTTTGTTTCACCATTGTAAATAGTATCTATTAAAAATTAAAACTGAGAAATGAAAGGAAGGAGGAAAGAAGAAAGGAAACACCCACCAAGTCACAGCTCCTCCGTCTATATACCATCAAACCTTTAAGACACTTTCTACAAGGCTTGGTGACGAAAACCTTCTCAACAGGAAAAAGAAACTCATAAGGGAAATGGAAAATTATGGTAATTTCCACGAAGAATGTGTCACTAGGGAAAACTTTATGAGCAAAAATTCCTTAAGGGGACAAAACTGAAAATCCCCCAGAAGAGCCGCTGGTAGCGTATTTCAGACAGAGAGGAACCCCTCCGACCCTGAGACCAAGCTGAGGGCTCCCCGGGGAGAGTCTCGCACAGCTCTGCGGGGCTTCAGGGGGTTTTCCGGCTCCCTGGGCCCGGTTAAAACTTCTGTCTTGGAACGGAGCCAAGCTGGTTAAGCACCTCGGGCAAGAGTACTTGCATCCTGGCACTTCAATTTCCTTTCTGTAAAATGGGGATGCTAATAAAAGTTTCCACATCATAAAGTGGCTACTGGCCATCCCTATTATTACCTATTCACCCAAGCCAGCAAGATGAGTAAGTTCACCAAGAAAGGGGGGACCTAATGCTCTAGTCCTTGACCTGTCTTCTAAAAACGGATGTATGCCCCCCTGGCTGGTGTGGCTCAGTGGATTGCACGCCAGCCTGTGAACCGGAAGGTCACCGGTTCAATTCCCAGTCAGGACACAGGGCTGGGTTGCCGGCCAGGTCCTCATTTGGGGGTGAGCGAGAGGCAGATGATGGATGTTTCTCTCACACAGCGATGTTTCTCTCCCTCTCTCCCTTCCCTTCTCTCTAAAAAGAAATAAATAAAATCTTCAAAAAAGAAAAAGAAAAATGGACGTAAGCCAAAGTGGGTTCAATTTCCAGTCAGAGCACAACGCATTGATGTGTTTCTATGAACGCACCAATAAGTGGAAAAACAAACTGACGTCTACCTCTCTCTAAAGCAATAAAAAAATTTTTAAATAATAAAAAATAGATGTAAAAATCTCATCCATCATCTGGGCACCCATCAAAGATGAAGTTTCAACCTGAAAAAAGACCAGAAAAGGGCGGTACAAACTGCAGCGCTCACTCCATTCAACAGCAACCAGGGGACAAGGCAGCCACCCCTGGAGGCAAAAGCCGCCCTCTCCCTTCCAGGAACACAGTTCGCAAGGAGGCGCGACGAAGCGGACGGCACACACAACTGCAACGGCGGACTCGGCTGCGCGTGAATGTAGTCAGACCCACAGCCCAAGCCAGGGAAACGACTCGGCGGAATCCCGGTCTTTCCGAGGTGGGCGTGGCTTGACTCCAGCGCCACGTGTGACTTCGCCTGGGTGTGTTCGCTCGGGGGATTAGTGACTACGGTGGTCCCTTCCAGTGTTAAGATTTAACAAATGCTGAGTAAATGATTTCATTAATAAGACTGCCAGGTTATAAATGCATGCCTTTGAAGTATAACAGATACCATGTGCGTGACAATAAAAAACGGGATATTTACCTAGCATTTAGCAGATATTTTTTCATTTAAAACTTTCCCGATGTTGAAAATATTAAGATTTCCAAGTATGAACGTGAACATCAACTACGAACTCAATGTGAATATGTATTACCTACATAAGCTGACATGAAATCGTGTATTTACTATTCCAAACAGAAGTAAACTGAAGTTAGTATTTTGTAAAACTTGACTGGGAAAAACAACGTGGGTGAGAGGATATTTTGGGGAAATATTTTGGGGGGCCTGAAAAACCTCCGTTAGGCACAAAGAGTGATCAAGACGCAATGTCTCGATTTCCGTGACTTTTCACTTTTATTTATTTTTTTAGTATTTTATTCATTTTCAGAGAGGGGAAGGGAGGGAGAGAAACATCAATGTGTGGTTGCCTCTTGCGCACCCCCTACTGGGGACCTGGTCTGCAACCCAGGCATGTGCCCTGACAGAGTCGAACCAGCGACCCTGTGGTTCTCAGGCCTGCAACTCCATCCACTGAACCACTCCAGCAAGGGCTCCATTGACCTTTTTAAACTGCTGGGCTCCTCAAGGCCAGGCCTAAGGGCTGCTCTAGAAGACTGTTTTGGACAGCAACCTGGGATTAGCAGAGCCTTGAGCTCCACTTGTCCTTGAAGAAACAGTGCTGCCGACCTCCTGCCCCTCAAATCCCCTCCACCAGCAGCGAGGACGAATCTGCAGAGCTGCCGAGAGCTTTCTCACCGAGGACTTGCCACCCTGGCAGCTTTCCAGCCATCTGCTTGCATGCTTAGCTTAGCGAGAAACTTGGAAACCACCCCCGGTGCTGCCTGGTTCCTGGTCCTAGGGCAGGCAGCCTGAGAGAGGCAGAGGTGGGGACACAGACAGATGGACAGAGACAGACACAACTCTTGCCGTGCCATGACTGCTCTGTAAGATATGCAGGCCGGTCCCAAGGGGTGGGTTAGGAGGGCCGTAGTGGGGAAGGGAGGGTACACAAACTTAATATGAAAGATTGGTCAGAAATCTCGATTTCTGTTTCATTCCTATTACCCTTATCTTCTCAATGTCCCAAATGCAAATACAAACTCCAGGGGAATATTCACAACCCAAATGGTAAATAAGAGTCAATAGTCCTGATACAAAGAAGGCTCTTAAAATTAGCCCCGGCTGGTGTAGCTCAGTGGATTGAGCACGGGCTGCGAACCAGAGAGTCACCAGTTTGATTCCCAGTCAGGGCACATGCCTGGGTTGCGGGCCAGGTCTCCAGTACAGGGCACGCGAGAGGCAACCACACATTGATGTTTCTCAACCTTTCTTTCTCCCTCCCTTCCTTCCCCTCTCTCTAAAAAGAAAGAAATAAAATCTTAAAGAAATAATTAACCAACAAAGTATGTCCACACCAAAGCTTGTAGACAAACGTTCGCGGCAGCATTGTTCATAATCATCAAAAGGTAGAAACCACCTAAATATTCATGAACTGATGAATGGATAAATAAAATGTGCTATCTCCATAAATGGAATATTATTTGACAATAAAAAAGTGCAGATACATGCTACATCAGGAATGAACCTTGAAACTAAGATGCTAAGTGGAAAAAATCAGTCCCAAAAGACAAGTTGCACAGTTCTATTTATATGAGACGCCCAGAACAGGCAAATCCATAAAGGCAGAAAGTGGCTGTGTACGGCTGGCAGAGGCAGAGGTGAACGAGCGGCCGCTGACGGGTGGGGGGTTTCTTTTGAGGTGATGACACTGGTGTGAAATCAGATACGGTGATGGCTGCACAGCTCTGTAAATGCACTCAGAGCCACTGAGGTGGGTACTTTAAAAGGGCGAATTGTATGATAAGTGAAAATCTTACCAAAACGATTATTAAAAAATTAATCAACAGAAAGTCTCCTGACAGAAAAATAAGAGAATGCACAGGCAATTGACAAAAGAAGAAATACAAGAAGAAATTCAGTCCCACACCTGGGGGCGCACCCTGGACAGGCTGTACGCGTGTCCCACAAACAACCACAGCAGCACCGTCTGTCTCAGCAAAATGTTGGAAACAAACCACGCTGTCCACAGGCAACAGAAAGAATCAATAAATTCATCCATGAAAATGAAATACAGCCCTGGCTGGTGTAGCTCAGTGGACTGAGTGCCGGCTTGTGAACCAGAAGGTTACCGGGTTCGATTCCCAGTCAGGGCACATGCCTGGGTTGTGGGCCAGGTCCCCAGTGAGGGGCGTGCAAGAGGCAACTGATTGATGTTTCTCTCCCTCTCTTTCTCCCTCCCTTCCTCTCTCTAAAAACAAATGAATAAAATCTTTTAAAAAATGAAATACAGCCATATGCATCGTGGATTAATCTCAAGAACAAGTATTAAGCAAAAATTTGAAGTCGCTGAAAACAACACAATTACATCAAGTTCAAAACCCTTCAAAGTTAAACAATACTTTGTTTAGCAATACGAACACGTGGCACAACTATAAAGAAAGGCAAGAGAATTACAAAAGCAAAATTCAGGGATTACCTGGGGGGGCGGGGGCGGGAGTGGGGGGGGCGGGATCAGGGAGGGGCGCTCTTCCAGCAGCGGTAACAATGGTAACATTCCTTTCCGTAAAGGGAGTGGTAGGTCCATGCCTGTTACTTGTAACCTTATTCTTTATACTGTATATTTTGTATCGACTCAATGTTTAACAAATTTTTTTCAACAAACTTCAACAATGTTCTTTCTGACTTTAAACAATGTTCTGAAGCGTGAACTTGGGCAGCTGACTGAACTACGGTAACCCCGGAAAGCCCCAGACAGGGGCCCAGTCAGCCCCGAGACTACTGGAATGAGGAGTGCTCCCCCACCTGGCGCCCGGGCTGGGGGGACACAGCTCCCCACTGGGCAGTGGAGCCGTCTGTTCAGGACAGGAAAGGGACTGCTTAGATGAACAGTTCCAGCATAGGAAGTGCCGAGGGTGGGGTGGGGAGAACAGGTTCTGCTGCCAGACCTTTAAAACGTCTGAAAGCCCCGAAGTTGAACCTGGTTTTGATGTCCCCGTGAACCCACCGAGCCTGTTTTCCGACCTGGTCCCCACTGTGCTGGAACAGCACCCGCTGAACCTCTGCTCTGCAGACAGCAGCACCAGACTCTCAGTTCTCAGTTCTAGCCGTGCCCTGCGCTTCCTTCCTTTGAAGCTCGAGGCTTATCTCCCTCCGATTTCCTAACAAGCAGGTTTGAACCCCAGAGCCCACGCCCTGGTTTTCTGTACGACTCTGTGGTTTGAGGTCGACCTTGACTGGCCCCTGGACTGTTGAGCTACTGACACCGGGGAAGACCCCAGAGTGGCAGGGGTCTTCCTTCGTGTGAAGCTCGCCACACGCAAATGCAGATGCACTGACACCCAGCACACATCTGCGTCGAAGGCTGCAGCCACTCGGCGCTGAAAGGCGTTCCCTTTGGCCTGTATTATTCAACCACTTTAAAGTCGTGGTCAGCAAAAGAAGTAGATTATGGCCTCGGGACAATATGCTTTGTGCACAAGATGCAGTTAAGAGTTTTTCACTTCCTGTGGGGTTGGGGCTCCCTCCCTGTTCTGGGGTCCACCCCCAACAACGTGCCACCCTGCCAGACCCCACATCTGAGAGCCTCCGTGCCACCCACGCCTGCCGTCCTTAGGGAAACTCCAGCAGAGGGCGGGCCACCTGGTCATGTGTTCCCGTATCAAACACCTTTCTTTCTTCCTCAACTCTACACACTTCCTTTCCTGACGCTCTTCAGGGTCCTCTTCCCTCACAAACATGTAATAATGCCCGAGTTACCAGCTATGCGAAGCTCAGGGGCTCAGTGAAGCTCGCCACACGCAATGACCTTGCCAATGCCACCCCGTACAGTGGTGCGTGAGGTCACGAATACCCCCTTTTTACCACGGAGGAGCCTGAGGCTTCCAGAGTCCGAGTGCTCTGCCCAAAGGCATGTACCGAGTAAGCATGAGGCAAAGTAAAAGCCCAGGTATGTCTTAGTTCTTGCTTCTAACCAGTACCATCGTTCTTAGCGGGGGGTGATTCTGCCCCACGAGTTTGGCGCTGTCTGGAGACAGCTGGAGTTCGGTGGGTACTGCTGGCATCCACGTGTCCTACTGCCCAGGGATGCTACAACCATCTCGAAGTGCACAGGGCAGCACCCCCAAACCTGCCCAGTCCCAAATGTCAATTGTGTCAAGGCTGAGAGACCCTTCTCTACTGGAAAAAGACAGAAAGACAGAGAAACGATCTTCTGACCTAGGCTCTCACAGTTTAGGTCACAGTCTCCACGCCCGCACCCCATATCACAGCCAGACCCCAAGTACACCTCCAGGCCCTCCTCTCTCCCACCAGCAGCACGCCCGCCTCCCATCACACTGGAGTTCTCTCCGCCCTGACTTCAGTCAATCGAGGTTGATCTTCCAGGCATCCCACATTTACTGCGAACCAGCTATGTGCCAGGAAGTGAGCTACGCAGTGGGAATGGCAGGAGAAAGCAGACCCTGCCCCTGCATGCAAGACGCTGGGGGTCTACAGGGCGACAGACAAGGAAGCCTATGGTTATAATACGAGGACACTAAGAAGTCACAGACGAGGGGCCCCCCGAACTCCACGGTGCTTGGGGCTGGGGGCTGGGGAGGGTTCAGAGAAGGCTTCCTAGAAGCCTTTGAGTTTGGTAGGGACCCCTTCCGTGCCAAAGGACCCCTCACCAGACTTTTCAGAGTATGGTCTCTGAGAATCCACAAATTGACAACTGCAATTAGAAAGCCTGGTGGAGCCCCTGAGAGAGGCAGGGAGGGCAAAGAGCGGTCCTCGTACAATGTGGACAATCCCTGCCTCGGAGCGGGGGCGGCAGCCTGGCTTCCCTACACGGTCTAGGCCTCTCCCACTGCAAGCTGAACTGGCGTCCCTGGCTTCGAACCCACCAGCACCTTGCAGCAGGAGGTGACTATCGTTTGCACATCAGACCTTGTGAATTACATGCGCATCTCGCATAATTCTCAAAACAGTTCTGTGAGGGAGAGGTCGTTGTCCCCATTTCACAGATGAGGAAACTAAGGCACGGCAATGAAGGAACTGGATCATAGGACACAGCACCACTAAGCAGTGGAGCAGGGATCCACACTCAGCGCCAGAGTCCTCGTTGCCTCTGAGGGGACCTGTACAGTTATCGACCCAAGACGGGGTGTTCCTTCCAAATCTTCCCCACCTCAGGAGAGCATTCTGCCTGTCACCCTTCCGTGCACCAGACAATTTTAAACAGATCTCTGTGGCGTTTCCTACATTGTACTGTGATTACCCAGGTGGCCAAGAGTTTTACTCAGGCCCACATGCCGAGCGGTATCTGACACGCTGAGCACAGAAAATGCTGAATGTGTAAACAAGCCTGGACTCCCTGGGCACAGGCAACAGAAACCTGCCCAAGCCACACCAGCCTGCCTTGGAGAGATGGAGGCCTGGGACGCATGCCCAGCCCTCGTTCACCAGCACAGTGGACTTGACCTCAGGCTGGGCCCAAGCCCCAAAGTTAGCCACCCAGTCACACAGGGGACCAAGCAGGTTCTCTGGGCCAGCTCTCCCTCCAGGATTGGAGTAGTCATGATTCATTCTTTGTCTGTACACCAGATGCTAATGTTTGGGGACATGCTGTACAAAACTACGTCACTTTAAACATTAGAACCGTAAAAGGAATGAGCGTGTGCTCCCCACTCCGTCTTTCCCTTTCTGCCAAGTGGAATGCATGCATGATGGCAGGACCTGAAGCAGCCAGCTTAGACCATGAGACGGAAGCAAGGGCAGCCACGTGATCAGTGGTACCCTGCTCCTGGATCACTTCACAAAGCAGACTCAACTGCTCTACCAGCTCTGGGCTGCTTACTCCCAGAACAACAAGGGGCAAGGAAAAAGTTTGTTTTGTTCCAGCCACTATCTTCTGGGATTGTTAGGACTGTAATACTTAATAAAACAAGGTGTGAGCATTACCCAGGGATTAACTCAGTCTGGTCTTCGTTGGTAAAATCACAGTAATATCAATAATTCCCCCTAAACTAGGATTTTTGTCATTTGTATAACTTTTAAGAAAAGTCTATCTTGAAAGGATGACTTGACTCATGCTGAGCCTTGAGAAGGACAAACTGACCTGCTGGTTTGTTTCATCCTTGAGTATTACAGACATACCTCAAATTTCCAAGTAGCCCAGGCTACTCTTTTCTGACAGTTTGTCTGGGTAAACTCCAGCTTGGCTCTCCTCCTCCCACTCATTACCTGAATCAAAGACACCCAAGCGGAAAATGTGATGAGAACTCAAAGAGTACCTGCTTCCTTAAGAGCTGCCTTTTCATTCATCCATCAAACACAGGCATATGCAGAGCACTGAGCACAGAGCCTGGCACACAGTAAGTGCTCAATAAATGTCAAATTGCATCATTTTTGGTCTGCCGTGGCCACCCTCATTTCTCACCTGAACTATTCTAGCGGATCCCCAATTGGCCTCCAGGGTCACCCCCTTTAATACATTTTTCACCTAGCCAGAGTGATCTTTCTAATCCGCAAATCTTAAACGACTTCCGGTTAACCGAAAATTTAAACTCCAGGACCAGATTTAAAAGGCCCCCCAAGGACCAGACCACAGCCTGCTCCCTCAGTCTTAACTCTCGTCTCCGAGAGGAAGGACCTGACTGACGTGTCCGAGGGCAGAGTGAGCACGCCCAGAGGCGGAAGCCAAGCTGCCTGGCTCCGCGGCTGACTTCTCAGCACCTGGCCAGTCTCGGGTCGTTCGCGCTGCCCTCAGAACCCACCAGGTGCTGAATCACCGTCTGCGGGATGAATGAATGGAGGGATGGACGGGACTGTGCACAGGGGCAGCGGCGGCCTCCTACTCTGCCGGAACCTCCTGGGCCCTGGCAGGCCTGTGCCCTCTGCCCCTGCCAGCGCCTGTGAGCGGCCCCTGCACCCTGCACCCTGCCCCCTCGCGGCGCGGCCACAGAACGCCCACCCGCGGAGGCGCGCGGGGTCAAGGGGCGGTGACAGCCGGGCGGCGGGGGCGGAGATGCCACCAGCTGGGGTGTCACCCAGCCCGCGAGGCGACTCGCGCTCCCTGGCCAGGACTGCCAGTTCTCCCAACCACTTCCCAATCACGCCCCTCCGGCTCCCCGAGCGGCGCACCCCGCCCAGCTGCCCCTCACCCTCCTGCCCCGCGGGGTCCCCTTAGTCTGGGTTCCCTTCCCATTCCACTTCCCTCCCCTCCCCCACACAACCGTCCCGGCACATCGCCGCGCCCCATCGTCCGCCGCCTCCGCCCGGATCCCAGGGCTCTCCCGGCCCCGGGCGCTTGCTGACCCTCACCTGCCATGTCCCGGACCCCACCGCTGAAAGAGGTGCATCACGGCCGCGAGGAGGCCGGGGACGGCACTTCAGAGCAGACAAAGGGCGCCGCCATGTCAGAGTCGGGCGGAACCGACCTCGCCGGTTTCCCGGCTGCAACTTCCGCCGCATGCGCAGCGCCCGCGCCAGGCGAGGCTCGCGGACAGGCGCATGCGTCTAGCGACCCAGGAGTTCTACATTAACTTCTGCAATTAGAAATTTCGTTTTTGTTTTTTTTTTTTTTTTAATTTCTGGAGAGAGGGAAAGGAAAGGAGAAAGAGAGGGAGAGAAACACGTGCGAGAGAGCCAGGGTGCTTCTCACGCACTCCCGGGACCTGGCCCGCTTTCCAGGCAGGTGCCTTGACCGGGAATCAAACCTGCTACCTGACAGTTCGCAGGCCCGCGCTCGCGAGCCAGGACAGAATTGTTTTCACTGGGATCTTTCCTTGGTTTTCTATTCCCGCTGTGACAGTCACGGCTTTTACGGGTTCAGCGCTTGCTGTGTGCCGGGCACGGTGTCACTAAATCTTCTCACCAACCTTAAAATGGTATTAGTCTCTCCCTTTCGGAGAAGGAAAAACACAGGCTCCGAAAGCGTAAATGAATCGCCCGTCACGCATTTTACACGTGGTGGCGCAAAGGTGTGAATTTAGCGGTGGTTCCAAAACTGCAGATTCCGGATCCCAGATTACGTTTTTCTGTCTGTGGGTCAACCATTACCCCTGTCCCTGCTTAGAGCCTTTCCAGGATTAGCCTGGGTGTGCATAATGGTGCCTAAAAAAAAGTGTCTGCAGTCTCGAACAGTCCCGCTGTGGCCTCTTTCCAACTTTCAGCACCTTCCGGCCACCGACCTCTACTTCCTCACAGTTCGTGGGCTTTCTCCTTGCTTCACTTCTGATCCTGTGTATTTTCCATGACTCTTAGTTTTAACAACGCTCTTGCCAGTCGTGTCTGAGCAAGGAAAGCCGCCCCTCCTCCCACCAACTGAGGCTGACCCTCTTTTCCCGGGAGAGCATGGAAATAACCTCATCTTGGAAAGTTATATTATAAGGAGGTGCTGATTCCACTCAGAGACCACTCACTGCCCCTCATTTGTCTCCAGATCTGTAAGGAGAGTCTGATTCCAAAATGCCCCAGGAACCAAGCACACAGTCTACGAAGAGGTGACTTACACCTATGAGAGACAGATCTGTATCAATTTTCTATTGCTGTGGCAACACATTACCATAATCTAGAGCTTTAGAGCAACACGAACTTATTATTAATTGGTCAGAAGTCTGACTCGGAAGGGTCTCACTGGGGTTGGAGGTTGAGGTCGGTCACCAACGCGAATAAGTTAATCAGCCAGGCCTCTGTAATGAAGCCTTCCTGAAAACCCGGAAGAATGGCGTTCTGAGAGTATCCAGGCTGGTGACTACGTGGAGGTTTGGGGAGGGTGGCACACTCAGGGAGTATGGGAGCACCTCATCCTCTCCCGCACACCTTGCCCTATGCATCTCCTCCGTCTGGCTGGTTCTGAGTTGTGTCCTTTGTCAGACTGAATCAGGAGGCTTTGACTAGAAATAAGTAACAAAGACTTATTCAAGGGATTTGCAAATAGGAAACACAATGAGGCAATACCCACGGTGTTCCAAAGAAGAGAGAAACACTGAGAGTTTGTATAGTAAAACGTCTACTCTTGAGAAGAATCAGCTCTGCAGACTTGGCCTCTGGATGGGTCTGAGATGGTAATCTTCCAGATGCCTGTGGTCTGGGTAATGGATGTGGATGAAGAAAGAGATCTGTGGAAAGTAACCTCCCAGGGTGATCTGATCTTAACTTCCTAACTGGGAAGGTCACAGTGTGTAGTCCTGCCCCAGGCTGGTGACTTTTTCAGTAAAAGGTTTATCCTGCTTTCTGTACCTCCAGGTTGACACACCTTTGAAATAAACCTTAAACATCCTTAAAAGAGCCCATCCTCTGGTCAACTATCCTGTAATCCAAGCCCCACCTTCACATAATCTTCCTTACATTCCCTTTCAAATGCACATATGAAGATGCAAAGCTGTAATTCTCAGGAGCACTTGAGATCTTGCTCCCCAGCATCTGTTGTCCCTTTGGCTCAGATAAACTTTCATAAAAAGTCTCTACAGGTTTGGACGTTTCTTACGTCCACATGGGTGTCTGGTGGTGTGGACAGAACATTCTTTCTCGGTTTCTCCAGAGGGGTTTATATATATTTCCAAGCATTGATACACAACTGAAAAGTTCAAAAGTATAAGTCCTCAAGCTCATTAAAGTCAAATTAAATCTGTTCTTCATGCTTGGCCCATGTGGTCTGAACAGCTTTGCAAACTTGACTATACAGGCTCCATTTTCAGTCTAGCTACACTGACTTCATCTTGCTTTCTTCACTCATTCTTCACCTTTCATAATACACTGGCGATCTAATAAGTAAAATATTTCTCTGAGTTCTGTGAGCTGCTCTAGCAAATTAATCGAACCCAAGGATGGGGTTGCGGGAACCTCTAGTCTATAGAAGTTCGATGACAACCGGGACTTTCCATCGGCGTCTGCAGGGTGGGAGTAGCAGTCTTGTAGGACAGAGTTCTTATCTTAAAAAAAATTTTTTTTTAAATTTTGTTTATTTACTTTTAGAGAGAGGGGAAGGGAAGGAGACAGAGAGGGAGAGAAGCATCAATGTGTGAGAGAGAAACAGTTGCCTCTCATGTGCCCCCAACTGAGGACCTGGCCCGCAACCCGGGCCTGTGCCGTGACTGGGAAGCAAACCGGTGGACTTTCAGTTCGCAGGCCAGTGTGCAAACCACTGAGCCACACCAGTCAGGGCTCAGAGTTCTTATCTTAACCTGTAGGATCTGACACTATCTCCAGGTAGATAATGTCCGAACTGAGGTAATTGCTTGGTTGAGTAGCAAAAACACACACCTGGAAATTGGTGTCAGAGTCAGAATACCCTTAGCCACCCCTGCAAAGTCCCTTTCTGGGGACTAGGGCGCGGATATCTTTGGGGCCCTTCTTCTACCATACAGAGTTCCTTCTCATTCACGGTAGTAATATTGTTTCCAACTAATGAAGCAATATCGAATGTCTGTTTAAAATGTCTTTCTTTTCCAGTAAGAGCAGTTGGTTGGACGTAAAGGATGCTACACACTGCGCCCTCCCCAAATTCACATTTTGAAACCTGACCCTTGATGTGATGGTATTAGCAGGTGGGGGGGCGGGCGGGGTCTTTGAGGGTGATTAGTCGTGAGGGGAGAACCCTTAGAAAACAGACTCCAGGGAGGCTCCTTGTCCAGAAAAAAGTCAACTACCTCTGAACCAGCAAGCAGGTCTGCACCAAAATGCAGACCTGCAGATGCCGTGATCTGGGACTTCCCAGCATCCGGAGCTATGAGAAATAAATGTTTGCTGTTTAGGGCCCCAGAGGAAGGACATGTTAGTTATATTAATAGTATTCCAGAAGGCCTTAGGTAGGAAAAAAAAGTGTAACAAAACAAAACGGCAGCGCAGCCAGATGATGACTGCGGTTTGGGAAACCGAGGCCTGGGGGAGAAGGTTCCAAGGCCTGTGTCGGGCCAGGAAGCAGCCGAAGTTGGAAGAAATGGTGTCTGTGAGGTGGAAGGCCTGCCTCCCAAAGACCCAACAACAATCTTGTTGACATAACCTTGTGGATCAAAATAATCCCCTAATTGCCCCAGGCCAGTGCCTGGGACTCCCAGGGGAAGGCGGTCAGGATCCGGATCCTGTAAATGCAGAAGGTCTGGCCCTTGGTTGAGGAACTGCAGCGTTCTGGAACAGGCTGCCAAAAACTGCTCCTCCAGCTAACACGCCACCAAGCTAAACCAGGTGCGGTGGCAGCAGCCATGGCCTCATCGGAAGACCTCAGGGACCGGAGTGCCAGCCCCAAAACCGTGGGGCTTGAGGCAGACCTGGACACCAGTTCAGGTGAGAGATGGCTGAGGACGGCTCTGCCCTGGAGAAGGGCCTGCTGGGAGGCGAGGGGCTGAGGGCAGCTACCCTCTCTGGGGGCTGCAGGATTCTCAAGCCAGGGGAGGGCTTCCCTTTTATTTCTTGTGTTAAACAATCTCACAGAACATGAGCTTCCTCCCGAGCCTGTGCTGTGAAGAGCACGTAGTTAAGGGAATGGATGTGTTTATTATTTGGGGAACTTGAAAAGTGACTTTTTTAAGAGCGCCAGCTTTAGATTTAGAGACCTGCTCCGGCACTTGCTTCATTGATAAATGGACCGATTGGTTTGTGGCAGCCACTCCCTGGACCAGGCTCTGAACTGGGTGGGGAGGACGGAGCAGAGACCCCAGGGCAGAGGGGACTGGGCACTGATGGTGTTCTCTGAGGTTCCGGTGTCACGTGGGGAGGGGAGAGCAGCACGATGCTCCCTGAGGACCCTCTTATCTGCTCAAGCCAAGCCTCGGTTTTCTAATCTGTTAAAGGGGGCTGAGGCCTTCCTTCCTCTTGTCTGAGGACCTGGCTGCTCACAGTGCGGCCCATGGACCTGCAGCGCTGGCGTCTCGCTGGAGCTTCCAGACCCACTGCACCAGAACCCGCACATTGACAAGGTGCCTGGGCCCGCCACGTGCACAGGAAGGACAAAGAGCTCTGAGCCAGGGGTCTCTGTGCTCCTGGGGCACAGGTGGCCGATCGGAGGGAAGCAGGATTTAAAGCCAGGTCTCTCCGATGCTGAAGTCCACGCTCTTCGCCCCCACTGTTTCCATCCGTGTGTGTCGACCTGCACACGGGTAAAACCTCGTGGAATGAGTGAGCAAGTGAATTAATAATAGAACCACATCGATTGCTGTGCTAACATGAACCTTCTGTCTTTTCCTTCCTTCTAGGGGGGAAGCCAGCCCACCATCTAAAGGCCGCCCCCACAGCTCATCTCACTTTCGTTATCGACTGTGCCAGTGGGAAACGGCTCTCGCCGGCAGCTCCTCGGGTGCCGCCCCGAGCCCTCAGTCCCAGCCTAGGAGCCGTCAGCCCGCCAATGAAGACTTACATCTTGTTCTGTGGGTACAGCCAGCCCCATCCGATTCAGGAGGCCCCCTTGGGTGGGGAGCACCTTGCCCAGGCCAGGGGCACCCTGCCACCCTGCAGAGAGACTGTGACCTCAGCTTTCTCCCCAGGCAGTCCACCGATGTCCCAGGAGCCTCCTGAAGCCAAGGGGAGCCCCTCAAAGACGGTGCCCACAAGGTCTTCGGCTTGGGAAACAGTCATGGACTTGCTCAAAGCTTTCTCCTCCTGTGTCTGTGGGCAGGCAGAGTGACTGGAAGAGCCTGACCGTAGGACGAGGGGTTGGCTCCTCAGGCTCAAGTGTCCGGGGGCTGCCCTTCCCAGGGCCCACAGCCTTTTTGCCAAGATCTGCAAAATGCCAGGGAAAAACACCACCGCTTCCTTGGAGCTTATATCCTTGGAGTGGGGGGAGAGGCGGGAAGAAGTTTAAACAACCAAATAAATAAAGGCGATTTGGAACCATGACAAAACAAGCTCTGTGTAGAAACTGAGACATGGCACTGGGATGGAGAGGGGTTGGGGTAAAGAGCTTTTCCGATGTGGTGGTTGGGCAAGGCCTCTCTGAGTGGGTAGCAATTAAAGTGTGATCGGCCCTGGCTGGTGTGGCTCGGTGGACTGAGTGCCGGCCTGTGCAAGCCAAAGGGTCGCTGGTTCAATTCCCAGTTCGGGCACATGCCTGGGTTGCCAGCCAGATCCCCAGTAGAGGGAGTGCAAGAGGCAACCACACATTGATGTTTCTCTCCATCTCTTTCTTCCTCCTGTCCCCTCTCTCTAAAAATAAAAAATAAATAAATAATCTTTAAAAGAAACAAATAAAATGTGATCTGAAAGGTAAGAAGGAGCCAAGCTCTGGAAACCACCCCTTCCCCGGGCCATGGGGCGGGGCAGGCCAGAGTGGGGCGTCCAGCACGGCAGGCAGGGGCAGCACGTTGGCTGCTGTCATCTTGGTTCACATACAAGTGTGTAGGTCACCAAAGGGCACGAGACACAGAATAGGGAAACTCAAAAACTTAGGTGGGACCTGGCAGCCTGAGAGTAAATAAAGGGAACCATCGGGCAGTCACATTCCCCAGCGTGAAGTGACGTCACTGGCGTGTGGGAGGGTGTGTGAAGGTCTAAGGGATGCGCGGCGCTGGGCAAAATGCTCAGTCAACCCATCCAAGGAAGTGTCTCAAGGCTCTCAGATTGAAATTGTTGGTTGTCCATTTATTTATTCAAATGACTGTTTTCACCAACGTCCTACACACTTTAGTAGCTAACATGTATCAACTATTCGCTCTGCACCAGGGAAATAACATCCTCCCTGTGCCAATATGGGGGTGCACTGGTTTTGTGCCCATTTCACAGGTTAAGGAACTGAGGAACATAGAGGTTGAGGGACCCACTCAAGGCCCCATGGACTGGTACAGTTGGGGTTAGGACCTGGGCAAGCCTGGTGCTCAAGTTCTTGCTCCTAACCCTAGGGCCAATGGCCTCCCATCCTAGTGAGGTCACTTTTAGGCAGAGGGGATTCGGGAAGAACAGATGTAGCCCTGTCCTCAAGGAGCTCACAGCCTGGTGGGGAAGGCAAGAAAGGTGACTACTGATTGGTGTAAGAATAAGGGCACACAGAATGCTGTTGGGACTGGAGGAGGGTGCCCAGCCCACTCTGGGAGAGGAAATCAGGGAAGGCTTTCTGTAGGAAGTGACATGTAAGCTAAGATCTGAACAGTGAGTGAATCATACAAAGGCACAGAGGCAGGGCTGGGGAGTGTTCCAGAAAGAAGGACCAGAGTCATTCAGGCTGGCCATAGTTTTCATTCATTTATTCGCCAAGTATTTATTTGGCGCCCACTGTGCTCTAGGTTAGATGCTGGAATGCGGCCCCACAATGAAGGTGCTTATCCTCTAGCAAAGCACACACAAGAAACAAGCAGAGAGGCCAGAGAAGTGGCAGGGCCCACATGGTGTGAGGCCTTGCAGACCGTGATGAGGTCTTTAGATTTTATTCTGAGATGGGGACCATTGGAAATTGTGAGCTGAGAGCGACATGACCAGATGTACCTTTTAAAATGTTTCTTCTAGCTCTTGTGCTGGGATCAGAAGCTTAGGAGGCTGCACCTTAATTCAAGCAAGGCGAGGGATGGTTTGAACTAGAGAGGTGGTGACAGAATAATCTGGACGACGTAGGTCCCTTCCTTTCTCCTCTCCTTGTTAAGAATCACTGGGCTAGAAGAGCCCAAAGACACTGGACACAGGGAGTTTGAGACCCTCAAGGAAAAGGGTGAGGCCTGTAGCTGCACATCTAGCCTTTCATCAGCAGGTGTCGCCCTATCACCAGACTGGAGGGCACCCTGGTCTCCCCTGGGTGGGAAAGGTGGGAACCTGCTGAGCATGGAGCCAGAGCCCTGGGGCCAGCAGCTCAGTGGAGTCCATGTTTTCAGAATCCCAACTTTCATTCTAACCAACACCCCTTTCATCCAGAATAAAGACTACTGATATTTTTATGTGCATCACATGCCACTTCAATTCCTTTCACTCCAGACCTGTGAGGCGGATATGGCCTTTATTGCCATTTTACAAATGAGAAAACTGAGGCGCAGAGAGATGAAGTCATCTGCCCAAGGTCCCCATCTAGAAGAAGGCAGAGCCCAAATCCAAACCCCAGGCCACGCGCCTGCACACCTGTAGGTGCTCCCTTCACATTTGTTGAGTGAGTGAATGAAGGAAGAATGAACGTTTTCCAAGGACCCAGCCTAGGGCCTGACGGTGTGTAGGGAGTGTTTAGGGGACTGAACAGGTGAGTGGGGCCCTCACTGAGGTGGGGCACACAGGTGGAGGAGAATAGCTCCCTCTCTTCGCCACAATCCTCTGAGGCACCATCCCATTTCACAGATGAGGAAACTGAGTCTCTGGTAGGTTAAGCAAGTGGTCCAAGGTCACAGAGCTAGTAAGTAACAGAGCCAGGGTGGAAATGGAAGTAGTTTGACCTCAGAGCTATAACAACCGGGCCATACTGTATGGACTTACCAAAAACCTGTTGAGGGAATGAATCAATCAGTAAGTGATAGACTTTATTGAACCAGTGAGTGAAAGTGTAATTAAGTGCATGTGTCCCTAGGTTGGCAGTTAGGCTTAGTTCAGGACTGTGTCCTGTCTAAAATAAAATAAGGTCATTTTAACATGGAGTCAGGCTGTGGCTGGTGTGGCTCAGTGGACTGAGTATCAGCCTGTGAACCAAAAGGTCACCATCTAGGTCAGGGCACAAGCCTGGGTGGCAGGCCAGGTCCCCAGTTGGGGGCGTGCAAGAGGCAACCGATTGATGTATCTCTTGCACCATTGATGTTTCTCTCCCTCTCTTTTCTCTCCCCCTCCCTCTCTTTCTAAAAATAAATAAATAAAATTTAAAAAATTAAATAAAATGGAGTCGGAGCTGCCCCAACAGAGGAACTACCTTGCTTGTCTTATGCCTCAAACCTTTGGGTGTTAAAATGGAGCAAAATAACCTTTGGACCAGGTCCAGAGGAACCTTATGCCCGAAAGCATTGTTTGCAGACAACAGGAAAGCAGATACTGTTACTACCAGACTGAAAATTACAACCACTCCTTAGAATTAGCATCACTATGTTGTCTGCGCCTATAGAAATGCCTCCTCCTGGTGATGTCATTGTTCTTCCCTTTCTCATAAACATCCCTAGTCTTTGTTTCTTTTCTTTTCCTTTTCTTGTTGTTTTTTTTTTTTACTTTGTTTCTTAATCGGAATGTTACTTGGGTTTCTGCCTGAATCAATGCTTCCTGAAGAGCTATTCTTATTGATTTCAAATAAATGCCTGTTGCCTCTCACACTGAAAGGCCTTTTTAATTTTAAGTTAGCAGTGCCCAGTGCCTTAAAGTGCCTGGTGTATGTAGTAGGTGCTCAAGAATTGTGTGGGGTGCTCTGACCGGTGCAGCTCAGTGGGTTGCATGTCGTCCCACAAACCAAAAGGTTGTGGGCTTGATTCTTGGTCAGGACACAGGCCTGGGTTGTGGGTTTAGTCCCCAGTCGGGGCTTGTGCAAGAGAAAGCCAATCAATTGATGTTTCTCTCCCTCTCTTTCTCCCTCCCTTCCCTTTTCTCTGGAATCAATAAAAAAAAGAAAAGAAAAAATTGCCTACTATCTCAATGAATACTGTGTTAAAAAAAAAAGAATTATGTGGGGCCAGGCAGCCCTGCTTTGTGCCCTTCGGGGTGGCACCCAGGGGGCCCCCGCCCAGTCTAGTAGCCCCCAGATTTCCCTGGAAGGTTGTCCTTGGGTCCAGGCCCTGGAGCTCGGGCCTGGCTGGCTGCTGGCAATGAGCTTCAGGCCAGCTGTGCTGACTGTAAATAACGCCCCTCCCCTGCCCAGGGACTCCTGCCTTGGTGGCGCATCCAGACCACTCCAGTCACTAAGCCCCTGGGGACCCTCTCTTGTTTAGGGGCAGAGCCAGTGTGGGTGGTACCTTGGTTTTCCTGGTTCAGAAAACAACAGTTTTAACAAAAGCTTAGCACTTACTGAGCTTAAACTAAAACATCATCTCTCTCTGGTTCCTCACAGCTGCTCTGGGAGGGTGCTCCCTGGTCTTTGTTTATGGATGAGGGAACTAGGCTTCTGGAGGCTTCCTCCCCACCTCCACCCCTGGGGCCCAGACAGGCTCTTCTGGGAGGCCCAGGGAACCTTGCAGCTCTGCCCTCACCTGCTTCTCCTGGAGAGGAGACCCCAGGTACCAGGGCAGCTCTCCATCCCTCCGTTCCGTGTCTTGGCCTTGGGTCCAGGGAGAATGTGGGTGAAGCTGGGGATGTCAGGGTCCAAATCTATATGCAGGGCCCAGGGCATTTCAGTGCACGGCACGCGTGAGCTACGTCACAACCGAGCGCCAGGGCCTTTAAATGCATCACAAAACAACTCCGGCGGGTAGATCTTAGCAGCACCATTTTGCTGTGGCGCAGAAAGGTGAAGTCACTCTGTCAGAATCATGTAGTTCAAGGGCAGCAGAGCCAAGATTTGAACCCAGGTGATGTGGCTCCAGTTTACAACTGACCCTCTGCTCTGTACTGAGGCTCATTATTTGCATTTTTTTTTAATCCTACAAACGTTTACTTAGCTCCTTTCCCATGCCAGGCTTGGGAGCAAGAGGGCAGAGTAAGGCCTTAGTTTTCTGCTATTGCAGAACTGGGATCCAAGGCAGATTGGGGGTATGGGGATGGGGAGGGGAGCTGGGGGATGCAATGTGGGTGGTGGGGCTTACCCCCAGGCCAGGGAAGGGTGGGCCAAGGGGAGTTGGTTTGGTAGGGAAGCCCTGGCCTGAGGTTCCGGAGGTCTGGGTCTTTGTTCCATCTCTGCCACTGATGGGCTGTGTGACCCTAGGCAAGGGCCTCCCCATCCCTGGGCCTTGGTCTCCCGTAAGGAGTTTGAACTGACTCCCCAGGGGACCAGGGCTGGCCAAGCAAGTGGTTGAGGCCCAGGGTCTGCCCCCAACCAATTTGCTCTTTTCATCTGAGTCTGAGTTGAACACAAGGTATGGCCCTAGGGTTCTGCAACTGTGTGACTCTGAGACTCTGAGCTGGTAGCTCTGGAAGGCTTTCTAGAGGAGGGGGCTTTCAGCCTGCGCTAGGTCTTTGAAAACGAGGGAGCGTCCTAGGTCCTCCGCACCCCTCCAGGTCTCTGACGCCACCTGGCCTGGACCTTCTCACAGGTCTCTAGTTCTGCAGGGCACCATATTTTCAGCTTCCCCTGCCTCCTGCCCAAGCCCACTCCAAGAGCTGTAAGAAGTACAAGCCAGCCCTGGCTGGTGTGGCTCAGTGGATGAGCACCAGACTGCAAACCAGAGGGTCACTGGTTTCCCAGTCAGGGCACATGCCTGGGTTGCGGGCCAGGTCCCCAGTAGGGGGCGCTCCAGAGGCAACCACACACTGATGTTTCTCTCCCTCTCTTACTCCCTTGCCCTCTGTAAAAATAAAAAAAAATCTTTTTTTAAATAAAAAAAGAAGTACAAGTCCACGTTCCTGTATAGGATGTGTGTGTGTGTGGGGGG
>PVJI01002545.1:0-33816 GCA_004026765.1 Micronycteris hirsuta
CCCACCAACAGTGCAGTAGGGTTCCCTTTTCTCCACATCCCCTCCAACAGTTATCTGTTGCTTTGTTGATAATGGCCATTCTGACTGGTGTGAGGTGGTATCTCATTGTGGTTTTAATTTGCATCTCTCTGATGGCTAATGATGTTGAGCATCTTTTCATATGATTCTGGGCCCTCTTTATGTCTTTTTTCGAGAAGTGCCTGTTCATGTCTATTGCCCATTTTTTAATTGGGTTTTTTGTCTTCCTGGAGTGGAAGTTCTTGTATGAGTTCTTTGTATATTTTGGAGGGGGGGAGGGACAGGAGGGGAAGAGAGGGGGGAGGGGAGAGGCCGCAAATAACTGTAATTAAACCAAAAAATTAATTTAAAAAAATTAAAAAAAAATAAATTATACCTACATTTAAATGTTATTCCATTTAACCCTTTTTATTAAGTTTGTAATAAAGGCAAAGCTATTTCCTATTCTGCTCTCAAGTCCTCATATTTTTATGAAAAAGAATAGGAGAATGGGGAGAAAAAAAGTATTTAATAAAGTAAAACAACTCCTAATTGATCAGTTCTTGGTCTTTGTTCACAAGATATAATTCAGGTTAGTCATTTATCTAATGTGCCCCCAAGCTGGGGTTGGTCAGAAGTTTCCTCAAGAGTATTTCCTTGCTAAATATTTTAGCAAGAATATCACAGAAATAATACTATGTTTAACTACTAGAATTCTTTCAGGTGGTGCAAGATTTTGATTTATCCCATTGGTAATAATGTATAATTTTGATTATTTTTAATCTTGTATCTGCCAGTTATCCCCACAATAAAGTCCTTGCCATGACTAATTTTTCTCATGTGCTTTTGAGCAGTTAATTGAGCAGAGAACATGTCATATCCACATAGTCTGTCATTGTGTCCACCTATACTTAAGATTCTCCTCTGCTGTGGGTCTTTTTGGTGGGTTTGGACATTAGACACAGATATATTTGTAATTTGTATCCATGTGCTTAGTTTAATTGAAACCATGTAGTGTTTATTGAGTTTATGAATTAAAATTAAGATGATTTATGAATTTTTTTCTATTTATATTTATTGTCTGATTTATGAATTTTTAAAAATGAACAAATCCACATTTTAGTTTCCATCCATTGTGTCACACAAGAAGGTGAGGATAAAAGCTTCAAAACATTTGAAATCAACAGGCCATGTCTTTTGTGACCTTGGAAAAGTCATTTATCCTTATAGTGCCTAATTTCTACATTTTCAAATTAAGCAAATTAACAATAAAAAAAAATAAGCATTTTTATTTAGAGTTCACTATATGCCAGCCATTTTAGTAAGTTTTGAGCTACATTACTTAATTTATAACTAATGAAATATGTAGATGGTATCATCCTCATTTTATAAATATGGTTATTAACATGGATAGGGATAAAGAAATTTACCATTTCCAATCACTGAGTACAGGGCAGAGCTAGGATTCAAGGTTAGGAATGTCTAACTTAGAATGCAAGCTCCAAATCTTACTCCACTTCCTTGTCGACTTCCCCAGGATCCATTTCAGCTCTACCAGTTTTTGAATTTCCATGAATAAGAAAGAGCGAATAGAGCTGAACTTTGTTCTGTCACTTTGAGTCAAGTAATTATATTGTGTCCTATGAAATTTTTCTGTCCTTTTCCTTAACATCTTTTAAGTTCTATTTGTAGTTCCCTGTCCTCCTTTGCTCTTAAACATTCAAAACTGGTTTTAATCTTTTTGCACGTGTTTTAGCTTGATTCTTTTGGCTATCTCTTTGAAATCTGTAGCAATACAATAGTGTCACAGATCAGTTGACAGCTTTATGTAGAAATTTTATGTCTGTCAGCTTTAGTCTAGAAAAGCCCAGAGGACATTTGTCTTCTGCCAAGGAAGGCCCTCCCAGCTTCTCTTCTTCCACATTAATAAATGATATACTGTGACCTTCCACACTTTGCGCTCTTGGGCATATGATTTCAATGACATGCTCACTCTGCTTTCCCAAGGGTTGCTTCTGATCTTAAAACTGTTATAACAGTTTTCACATTTAATTTTTTCTGTCTGTTACTCAAGCTATTTTTAAATACTTGTTTTTGCCCTGGTTCACATCTCTAAGGACTTTCCATGGGAACATCTGTGATTCATGGATTTGAATGGATTTGGGGGAAAACTTGAACCAAGCAAAAGGAATCATATTTACTTGTCATGTTAAGAATGAAGGTATTTAAGTATTAATACTTTTACCTAATTTTGTATTTTTAAAATGGAGCTGACTGGATATCACACATTAAAACAAAACAAAGCAAAGCAAAACACTTTGTTGAGGAATGCTTTATTTCTTGCAAAAGATGTGATCTTTTGGTGTAGAGTTTTAAGAATTGTGGGGATTCAGAAGCTTCACTCCAAGATGTTCCTCTGTGGTATGCAGTTTATTTTGAGCTAAAGGTAACCAAAAACCTTGTGGGCTCATAAGAAGCTTTTACCTCTCCCTTAAAGAATTTAAATTAGGGGCCTGGCCTATAATTAGAGTTATCACTAGAAATAACTTTTCTGACCTAGCTAAATGGCAGGGCAAACTACCAATTAATGAACATCTGTTCTTATCATCCTGTAATGACCTTCCTCCCTTTGAAGCAGCAAGGTGCCTCATCTCACCTTTATCTCAGCGTGTGCCATACATACACCGCATTCCCCTTTCTGTCTTTAAACCTCTCATGTATGTGGTTTCTCCAACTCTCTCATGTATGTGTGATTCCCATGCATATGTATGTAATTAAATTTGGTTATTTTCTCTTGTTAATATGTCTCATGTCAATTTAATTATTAGAACAACTGGAAGAACACTGGAAGGTAGAAGAAATATTTTTTCCTCCTCCACATAATCAAGACTTTATAAATTTTCATTTAAAAAGGCTTAGTATTTGTTCTGTACAAAAATAAAACACAGCCGTGATATTGTAAAAACACTATATTATATTGAATGTTCTAAACATCGTTTCCTTTTTGTTGGTTTTTAAGGTGGCATGTACAACTGTGCTTATGGAAAGAGTATAAGTAAATGTCATGTATTTATTGCTATGCTAATTTTGTTTAACTTTTACATATAAATTAAACCAGTACTTTGTGGTTTTTATTTATTTTGAACTAATAAAATTTGGAGGAAATATTAGTGTTAAAAACTGGCCTACTTTGCCAGATCTCGGTGGCTGGTTGGAGAAATTCATTCTTCAAACTGGAACACCTTTTGGAATAAAGGGTGGCACCGCCCTCAGGGTGACAGGACAACAGGTGTCTGCTGGGAAGTGCCAGGCCAACTGGCGGCAATGTCAGGGAGGAAGTCCGGATTGTTTAGGCTAAAGGGCCTATATACCTGTGCCAATGCTTCTCACATATTGTTGGGTATGAATAGAATTTCTTATTTTTGGCTACACACTTTAGTCTCAATAATGCTCCTGTCTTGAATTGATAAACAGTAAATAAAGTGAAGCCACTATTTCATATACAAAGTTTATTTGAAGTATTTTTCCATAGGGCCTCAATAGGGTAATTCAGAGCCAATGGCAAGGAAAGCGCTTATTTAAGAGAATTCATATATGCCAGAATGGGTTCAGCAGACCTTCTACCCTGCAAGCATTACTGCTTCATCTATGACTTATCCATTTCTCAGTAGTGTAAAATAAGTCAGAGAATTCCCAACAGAAATCAACCGTGAGGTCATCTTGATCTTGAACTTCTAGCCTCCAGAATTGTAAGAAAATAAATAAAACAAGGTGTTATTTTCCACATAGTATTAACAAAAATAAGAATATGACCATGTTTGTGGAATGTAAGTGGCACAGCTACTTTGAAAAGCAATGTGGCAATATCGAGCAGACTTGCAAATGCCCATATTCAAGTATCCAACAATTTATGTCTGAAAACATACTCCACAGGAAAAGAGTATACCTAAGAAAGGATTTCTACTGCAGAAATAATAGTAATCTTAGAAAATTTGAATCAATCTAAATATTTATTAATAATGGCTCCATATCCAGCAAACATGGGAGATGTTAAAAATCATGTTGAATGAAAATGGAAAAATGGAGGATAATACATACAACATATTAATATGTCCTGCTTAAGAACATATAAGATAATCTTACAGTGAATAGATTATAAGTATTTTTATAAAAGTCCAATGGTGGTTGCTTCTGGGGAGTTCAAGGAAGAATAGTGCTGAGGGGGTTCATTCCAGAAGACTCGCTAAATCTCTAAAGTTTTATTTTATTTAAATAAAAATAACCAGAAACAAATATGACAACATATCAGCTGTAAGTATTCTAAGTGGTGGAAATACATATTTCATGTATATTTTCCCTTTATTTTAAAATTTCTTTTAAAAATATGAGAAAAAAGACCAACAAACACATGAAATTGAAAATGCATACTCCATACAATTTGGAATATAAATAATCTTAAGAGATCTTATTTACAAATGCTGAGATAAGAATTATTTCAATTTAATAATTTTAAAATTTTATACTTTTTTTGGATCATAATTTCTTAAATGACGTGGGCAGGAAAGATCTTTTTTAAGTATGAGCAAAATTAACATGGCACAAATAACTCCAAGAATTAGAATTATTCTGAAGGGCAGCAAAATTTGTCACCTCAAAATATGAATAAACTCAGAGAGAGCCCAGAGACTTTGCTAAGAATAAATAATGAGGGTATATTCAAGGATCTTAGGGCTTTCAAATATGAAACACAACTATGCAATACCTGGGATGTCCTGAAGAAGAAGGAAAAACTGAGGTTCTTACAATAAAAAAGTACATTTTTGAGAAGAATCAGTCTTTAAGTTCTTACCCTCTGGATTAGTCCAAGATGGAAATCCTCTAGATGACTGGTGGTCTGAGTAATGGAGGTCAAGTGGACTGAATATGTGAACATTCTCTCCTTAGTCCTTTATGGGGTTATCTGGAGGTTTGATGTATATTTAGGCATTGATGCAAGACCGAAAGTTTAAAAGTTTAAAGAGTTCTCTGACTAGTTCAAAGAGAAATAGAATTATTTCCACATTCTTCAACCTACTTGCTTTTAGTAATTTAGCAGCTTGACTATAGTGACTCCATTTTATTTCTTCACTTCATTCCTCAATTCCTCTTTGGCATAAATGTTATTTCAGACTGATAAATTTTAAGAAACAGCAGACAGAGGAGAAGATCTGAAAACTGAACAGAAGTTACCCTTTTGTAAGAGACATTTATGTTTATGAGGAAAACCTCCATTTGAAAGGGTGGCTTCCTTCCTGTACCAGTAAGAAGGGAATGACTAAATCTCTAGAAACTCTTATCAATGGAGAAGGCAAACACTTAAATCTGCCTAACAACCTTGTCCTCCTTTGCTGTGCTTTGCTTTAAAACTTCCCAATATCTTCTCAGGTTTTTAGCTGGAGTTGGTATTTTGTTGATGGCTTGGATCATTTTGGGAATTACTCCATTTTTCTAGGCATCTCTCATGTGTGGGGGAGTTATACATGTTATTAAACTTCTGTTTTTTTCTCTTGTTAATCTTTTATTACAGTGGTGGTGGTTGTGGGGTCTCAGACAGGAACCTAGAAGGGTAGAGGGAGGATTGTTTATCTTCCTCCACAGAATGTGGAGGAATAAGACAGGTTTTCTTTGGAGTGTTAACATGAAAATTCGATTTTTATTATTATAATATCATCATCGAATGGAAGTGGCTCATTTGTTTTGCAATAAAGGTCAATTATTTGTGATATTCTAAAGTACCGTTTAAATTAACTTAATCTAAGCTTATGTTGTAAAAAACTAATATAGTTTCAGGTCTTACTAGCCTTTATTCCCAATTAAACATCTGTAACTACTATTTTTAAATGATTAAAAGAGTTAAGGATTATATTGTGTTTGTATCATGTTTGTATCAATCTTTAATTGTTCCTAGAAGGTAAACTAATTAATGAAGCCTGAATAGAAATTATTAAACACACATTTGAGATTTTCCTGTCTGAACACACTAGGAACACTTGCAATTTGGAACCGTAATCTCGTATTTATGTTTCCTTAACACTTTTAAGTGTTTACTTAATTTTTTATTTCTTATAGAGTAGAGCCAAACAACTGCTACATATAATTTAAATAACCAAAAATACAGAAATGATTAGCTTTATGCACAGCAAAATAAAATTGTTATAAAGCTCTGTCTTGAGAAAAATTTGATGACTGAATCATATATAACCATAACCTGCATAGTCTTGGAAGTGAAACTTTGATGAAATCAAGGCAAAAAGGTTTTTATACTATCATCTCAATGTGAGTTTAGTATATATTATTTACCTAATAATTATAAAAAGATATTGGGCAGATATATCATAATTGGAGTCTATTTGGAATATTATATCACAAAAAAGAGAACATATTGTTTTAACCTTTTTATCTATACTCCAGATTTGGTCTAGTAGTAAAATAATGTCTACATGTTAGAAGTACAATTAAATAATTTCTTAATTGCATATTTTAAAAATGCTGAAGGAAGAGATTGTTTCTGTGTGGTGTGTTTATTCTCCTGAGTAATCCCATGCTATTAAAGAGCATTGTTATAAGCATGAACATAAGTAGCATGTAGAATACGTGTGCTACAATTAATCAAAATACTGTATCTGAATTCTTGTGATTTCACTGAAAGCAAGTGGACAATTTGATTTTAGTGAAACCTCTAAATTCTGAAGGAAAGCGTTAGTAATTCCAAGCTGTATTTTTGTCGTTGTTGCTTTTTTCTGATGTATTGCTTTCATAATATAGAGTGTCCCAAATCATGCAACATTTCATGACAAGTTACTAGGTATCATTTTAATATATTTTCTTCAGAAAAATTCTTACATTATTTATTATACTGACTAATTCTAATTAAAATCTAGAACTAAATGCTTAGAGCTGAATATAAGCCTGAACAGGAAGGAGTCACAAAGGAATCGCTCAGTGCCTTCCTGGGAGAATTATACTTGCGCTGCCTGACATCACTAGAACCTAGTCTCCTTTGATAGTGCGCATTTCAGAGGTGTCAGCAGAGCAAGCATGAATGAAGGAAAGACCCATTCGGCCTTCTTTAAGTATGTTCTGTTGAAATCTAATCCTGAACAATCTACCTCCTAAATCAGTCCTCAAGTCTGGCTGTGGATCTGAATCACTTAACATTTTGCAAAGATTGACGAGTCCTTAGTCCTGGAGTTTTTGATGTGGGTGCCTGGATTGTATTTTTATATATAAAATAACTTTGATCTCTCATCTACTTTATCCATTTGGGACACTTGGGATGGGGGCAGAAATCCCTATGCTTTTGTCAGGTTGAAAGCTGGAGGCCCAATGTTTGCTTTCATCTTTCAGCAATGTCAAAAAAATAGAAAAGGGACTTTAGTAGATCGTCATTCATCATCCGCAAGTAGTACTTATGTAATGACCACAAGAGAAAGCTGTCACACCAGGAAATTGTTGTGTAATCAAATTAATCCACCTCATAAACAACTGTCTGAGTTCTGGTCTGTATTTTACACGAGTGCAGAAGGCTCTGAGAAGAAGGAGAAAAGAACAAACATATTAAAAGGAATAATTCTTTAAAAGGTATTGATAACTTTTAATCTAATGAGAACACTTTCAGCATCAGCTTTCACAACTTGGCAATAGTCATTTAAAATAAAAGAATATTTAAACCAACTCTGTTGTTCTTAAGTATTCATAAAGCCATCACTTGAGCTCCGACTTCATCATATTTACCATGGAGATGAACAGGTGAAAATATTTCTATTTTTACAAGTCAATTCAATAAAAATTGACTATGAGGGTAGGGAGAAATGCTGTCTTGTAGATATATCAGTAAATTTAATCAAAATACACTTCAGGCAGGCTTACTTTGAAAATGTCTTACTTGTGATTCCAAACTTTACGTTATTGGTCCACCTCTTTCTTGACATTTGACAAACCTGGTTTGAGAATACCATTTCATGGTGAAATAATACTTTGAAAGGTATAGAATGAAGTCCAGAGCATTCAACCATTGCAAAACGTAGGCTATGTCTGCACTCGGGTGTGTTATATACCTCTACTCACCCCTCCATATTTTAACTCCAGTCCTACAAGGAGTTTTAATAATGCTCTACCAGCATCACAGCTCAAACCACGCACACTCCCTGAAAGAATTCCTGCACTCAACTGACTTGTAAACTTCAGTGATTTGTAATTGTGCATCTATAACAATAAGTTCAAAATAATTAATAGAATAAAATAAAATAAAATATCCTAGTGTATTTTTGAGGAAATATTTTGAACTATGAGTATGTAAAAAGTAGGACAAACTTTTCTGATGGGATGAGGATAAAACATAATTATTTTTTATGATTATTATCTAAATTGGCTGTTTGCAAGCATATATTTCCACCTATACAATAGATATCATTTTTAAGAAATTAATCTTTATTGTAAATTGTTCCCATTCCATTTAGTCTGCTTATACCCCCTCCCCTCAGCAAGCCCCACACTGTTGTCCATGTCCATGAGCCCTTTTTCCTTTCTGCTTAATTCCTCCACCCCCTCACTTCTCCCCACGCCAGCTGTCATCCTGCTTTCCATCTCCACCTGTACAGTAGATAATTACTACTTTGTCTTTTTTAAATGATGTTCAAAGAATGAAAAGAAATACACATGAATCCTAGTATATTTAAAATACACATGAATCTAAAATAAAGCATCATTTGTACTTTGCCATAGAATGAGATGTTTGTCTAAGTGAATTTTATAATAAACAGACTTCCTTTTTCCATCTTGATAGAAATATTTAAAAACTGCATTGCACCATAAATAGATTATAGAAAACTGCACATTTTAAAGCATCAACACCATCATTTAAAATGTTCTTATTGTTTGTACTGAAATAGATGGGTGTCCAAAAGGGCCATTAAACTGCTTGGACGTTTTACCATTAAAATCTAAAATCTGCTTTGTATAATTTTTTAAATTTTTTCTCACATTTTACAATTAAGATTTTTTTCACTGCTACATACTTTTATAGTACCTGCTACTTACTTTTAAAATATTCTCAATCCATTAGCACCTTCATAATGTGCTGCTTCAAATCTTCGGCAAGCTAGGAAAAGAGAGCTAATTTTGTTAGACATCTGGCCAAATAAAAAGGAATGTATGGTAATTAAAAGCAAACGAGCTGCCTACAAACAGAATAGGTGAGATTTAGAGCTTGAAATGCATGCTATTTTTCTTGACCCTTGTGATGTCTCATTTTCTAGTTTATGTCTCTCAACAGCATTTTCCGTAGTTGAAAATGTTCTTTGAAAAAAGAAAATGTTCTATACATTATATTTAATTGTATTCAACCATCACTGAGATCACATTCTTTTTTGGCAAAACATCATGTTATGCCCAATGAATGATGGAAATGTGACAAAAGCAATTACGCAAGGCTTTATAAGAGGAAGAAATAAGCATTCTGTACAATAGAACATTGCTGGGGGCTATTATAATGTATAAGAGCTTTTTTCAGGAGATCACTAGAAATCTATAGACAGAAATGCTTCTTAAAGAAGTATTGTAATAGACAAGTAAAATACAGTAAGTATAATAAGGAAAGATGAGAGGAAAAATAAGCAAGGAGGAATTTAAGATAACTGGGTAGTTTAAACCCAAAAGGAAAATGAAGATATTTGTAGTCTTAGGGATTTATTTTGAAATTCATAGAAACAATCTAATCAATGTACAACTGAGGGAGTCTCTCTCTCTGGGTGTGCATATCCCATCAGTACAGACTAGAGTTTGGCCACCTTTCTTTTACAAACTTGAGAGTCTTTTAGAGTATTTGTATTTGTTAGTAAAATGGACTACTTACATTCATTATAATCTTTCCATGAACTTAATGTCCTCTATTATAAATTTCTTGTTTTATTATATTTTATTTATTTTGTTTATTTCTTTTTATTACTCATATCTTTACTAATTTGGAAGGTTGATCATGTGCCTTCATTTGTCATTCTATCTTTAAAGAAATAGTAAATCTATATTTCCCTACTGTTATATTAAATGTAAAAGACAAACATCCCTCCATATTAGGTTAGTTTATCTACTTCTCTCATCACCACTGAAATCTTTATAATGGTTCTAATTCTCCCAATGATGTTTAATTATAAAAGTTCAGAATTTTTGGTTTAAGCTATTTTTTCTGTTATTTTAATGTGTTTGTGATCTTTATTTAACACATTTTTACCAATCCTTAGTTGTACTATTATTATATTCATAGAGATTAAACTATCATTATTAAAATACTTATTGCATTATGATTTTTGTCTTTCACTATCTTGAGAATTTGTTCTGGTTTAGTTTAATTTAATTCAAATAATTTCCTAATTTCCTCATATAGGGTAAAAAGCTGACATATATGCTAATCCATATATGTTTTAAAAAATTTCTTTAGCCCTTATACCGGATTAAGTCTAGAATACTTGGATTGCATTGTTTTTCTTCATTGAGTTTTATAAGTTTTTCTCACTTAGACTCTAGTGATATAGGTAGTAAATGAAAACACTGGCTTAATTTACATAAGTAAAATATTCTTTCTGCCTGGAAATGAAATGTATTATTTATAATTGGGCTCCACTTCAAAAAGCATAGTATTGATAAAGAGTAGCTTGAAAAAATAGAAGTTCCCTCTTTTTACCTCATGTAAAGAAGCCGAGGGGTGAAGAGTCCAATGATCTCTCTAGATGTGTCTGTCCCATCCAGATGTACGTTACCCATACATATCTATTGTGAATCCACACCATTTCAGAGACTGGAGGCCTTCCATACCATCTCTTGACTAAACCCTAAGAAACAGATTCTGTCCTCATGGTTCAGTGCAGCCACTGGAGCTCCTGTTATCTATCACCTTCCTGTTCCAAGCAACAAATTAAAAAAGGTCAAGAAAATGGCATCTCTTTATTTCATAAAATCAACCTTATTAAGCTATAAATTTCACAAAATAAAATGCACCTATTTTAACTTTTCAGGCCATTTTAAGTTTTTAATGTCAAAATGAATTTTGAGATATGTATATATTTGTATAAGCACCACTACAATCAATATTTTGAACATTTCCATCATTCCAAAGAGTTTTCTCCTGACTCAGCCAGTTAACCGCTTCACTTCTTCTTTTTAAATTTTAGCTTTTTTAAAGTATATTTTGTTGACTGTGCTATTAAAGTTGTCCCAATTTTTTCTCTCCTTTACTCCCTTCTACCCTGCACTCCCACACCCTCCAGCATTCTGTCACCCCCTTAGTCCATGTCCATGGGTTGTACATATAAATTCTTTGGCTTCTCCATTTCCTATACTATTTTTAACTTCCCCCTGTCTATTTTGTATCTACCATTTATGCTTTTTCTTCCCTGTACCTTTTCCACCATTCTCCCCCTCCCCCTCCCCATGATAACCCTCCATGTGATCTCCATTTCTGTTATTCTGTTCCTGTTCCAGATGTTGGCTTAGTTTTTGTTTTTTAGATTTAGTTGTTGATAGTTGTGAGTTTGTTGTCATTTTACTATTCATTGTTTTCAATCTTCTTTTATTCAAGGCAACTATTGATCTGATTTCTATGAGTATACAATAGTAGAGTTTATCCTAGAATTCACGGAAATAGGATAATATGTATTGTGTTGTATCTGATTTCTTTCTCAGATAATGTTTTTGAGATTCATCGATTTTTATTGTGTATTAGTAGTTTGTATTTTTAAATTTCTGAATAGCATTTTATTTCTAAGTTGTTACACTTAGAGTTGTCAGTAAATGTTCTTTGGTCTTGTGATATATCACCCTGTGGATATAAAGTTTAATATTCAACCAATGACTCACAGATATCCCCATACAGATTTCTAGAGTTCCTTGTCTACATATCTCACTCTTCTTTAGAACTATGTCCTACAATTTTCAGATGTCCAACAACTCAGAGAGATAGTTAGTCTCTGAATTTTCCCTTTCTGTACCAATATCTAGAAAGTGCTTCCAGGTAAGGAGCTGGGACAATTGGGGTTGTGTTCTTTGTTTCCATTCTTCTAGGATCAAAATTCTATGGTGACATTTGTCTAATGTCTAAAAGCTGGTTCTTAGTTATTTAATTCAGTTTTCTAGTTGTTTATATTGGGAGAGCTAATCTGTTACCATGTTGACTAGAAATTAAGAGACAGCCCCTTGCCATATAAGTAAGTTTCATTTAACATGTCAGCTTATATTTTATTGGTAAGAACTTAAATCATGGCTAAGTTCCATTTAACATGTCAGCTTATATTTTATTGGTAAGAACTTAAATCATGGCTACTCTTACTTTATAAAGTTGACTTGGACATATAGTAATATATGTAAGTGGAAATATGCACAACTGAAACTAGTTCAACTAATTTAACTAGTGTTAGATTGAGACATGTTAAAACTGGGATGAGAGTTTCTTCTCCAGAGGCCCAAGGCTGATTAGTTTAGGAAGCTGAGTTAAGGGTACTCTATTCTTGGGTGGAAGATGTGTGGGTTTTTCTCAGTAAGGTACTATAATCCCCTTCCACAGCTTTGATCTCTATTAGGAGTTGCTCTCCACAAAGCCACAGGAATAGCACCCATCAATCCACCACAAAGATTTCATGCAGATCAGTTCATTCCCTTTCTCCCACTAGGCATCCATATAATGGTTCTACCTTTAAGTTTTGCCTCAGATTCTGCTGGCAGTACAAGGCTTTTCCTTTTCTTCTTATTTTTTTTTCTTCTTATTTAAAGAATCTGGGTTTTCTAGGTTCTCTCTATGGAGGTCTTGATCAGACACTGTACTTTAAAGGTCTCAGTTAGCCCTGGCTTGTGTGGTTCAGTTGGCTGGGGGTCTCCCTTAACCAAAATGTTGAAGGTTCAATTTCTGGTCAGGGCACATAGCTAGGTTTCAGTTTGATTTTGGTATAGGCATGTGCAATCCCTAGTCCAGGCACACATGGGAGGCAGCTAATTGATGCTTCTCTATGGCAGTGATGTTTCTCTTTCACTTTCTCTCTCTCTGAAAGCAATGAAAAAATGTCGAGTGAGGATTAAATAAAAAAATAAATAAATAGTTATTAATAATAGCTATATGCAATAGAACTACATGTGAGCTAGATATATCCACATTCTATCTCTAGATAACAGGTAAATGGATATCTAGATAGATAGGGAGATAGAGATGGATAAATGCCACATCCTTTAGGCCCTAACAGTCAGCCACAATGGAATGAGCAGTGGAGAGTGGTAACAGGTTATCAGGGTCTTGTTGAGGCTGCCACCTTTCCCTGTTCACAGATTTACTACTCTCACTCTGCTTTCTAATCTACAGACCATAACAAAAGTAAGTCATTAAATTCTCCTAAGACATGAGGATAGCATTTAGATTTTTACTAAATATTAAGGGAAATTGTAATTTCAAAAGTATTGATGGTATTAAAGATTCAGGCCCTCATGAGTGTCTGTTTTGGTGACATGTCTGCATTTTATAGCTGCGTATTTTCAACCACGATCACTGCCAAGTGACATTACAGTTCCTCATTGTCAATAATTTTATAGGCAATCTTTGGATTACAGTTTCTCAATTTTATCCACCCTGCTTATTGGCTGGAAAGATTTAGTTTTAATGTCAATAATAGAGATTTACTTTCATCAAGAGTCATATAGTTCACCCAAATCATTATATTCTTTGTATAACCAATATAACTTTTCCTTTAAAAAATCAAAATGAAATACAGAAAAACCTGTGAAAGTACTATTAACTTTCAAAGGAATTCCAAAAATATACAGAAATGCTTTATGCTACCTACCTATTCAAAATGCGAACAAAGAGAACAATTGAAAAAAATCTGTTTTGCCCATTACTGAATAGTATTAGAGTTGTTAAAACAATAAGCCAAAACATTTTTTGAAAAGGAGCATCCACTGGCATTAGCTAACTTGAATTTACCCTTGAAAGTGCAAATCAAGCAAGTGAAAATAATAATCCAGATGAACTGGCAATAAAAATTAGGCCGTATGTCTGTTTTTAACATTGATGGCTCCTAATATTTCCAATTTTCTGAACAATTTACATCACAAATGTGTTAAAGAGATAAAAAACACCAAAATGCCATATTTGTGGAAAAGTAGATTTATGAAATGTGGTATTTTGTGCACCATTTTTGGTGTACTATTTGAGTTCAATAAACCTAGAACACTCCATTCTGAACATATATTTTTGTTTCATTTTTGGATATCTCTGAATAGTTATATTTTAGACTTTTACTATGCAACTATTATAAAAAAGCGAAATACATTGTTATAAATAAGATAATCTTTAATGCACATTAGTTTCAACTGGGTAGATTTAAGAAACCCAATACCCGTGCTGCACCTCAGACTAACTAAATCAGAATGTATGGAGGACAATGTGGATATCGATAGTTTCTAAAGATTCCCCTAGTGATTCCAGTATACAGTAGGGTTTGGAACTCAGATATAAGTACTTTTTTCAAAGTTACCCAAATAAGTCTAATTTTCAAAGCTGGCTTATAGAGTCTTGGCCCAAACTACCAACAAAACACTCAATAACACCTTTCAAACCTACTCAAATGGCTAGACACAACCAAATGATCCCATAAAACTTATTTGTAATTTGTAGTATTATTTTTATATAACCAGTATACTAAATTATTTTAATATTTATTTCCTCAAGTATGTCTCTTGAAATTGTATTAATATTATAAAGTACCTTTGATGGTCTTGTCTTCAGAGATAGAACAGAGATACTTTTAACCTGAGACTGCAACAGTTGTTAGTAGCAAAGCTGGCTCTGGGGCCCTGACTTCTGACCCCTCCCAGGAGAGTGCCTTCAGAGGCCGGACAATGGGGACCTGTAAATACAGCACACACTGATGGAAAATGGCGTCTTCCAAAGTATATGAAATATATTTATAGTACAAATAGGCTGGAAAATGTATTTGAATAGAGCCAGAATTAAACAATGAACCAGAAGTAAGCAAAAATCACAAATACTCTTTTATACTTTGGTTCCAAAAAATCAGAACTTTGTGTTCTTTGAGACACATTAAGGGACTTATTTTATTATCATGTGCTGCTAGGCACCCAAATTACAAAATAGAGCATCTCCTTCAGAACAGGGTGTTATGCAACCAGAACAGACCTGGTCAAACAGATTGACTTTTTATGTCAGCAACTGTTCTGATTAGCTGTGGCATCCTGGGGACTAGTTAAGAAATCCAAGGTGACTGGTTAGTACCTTACCACTTATTAAATATTTTGTATACTCCTCTTGTTGACAAAGCTATTAAAAAGCACACAATTAAAAAATACTCTATGAAGACCCTTATTACAGTAAATATGAGAAAAAATAAAGACAAAAGGTTGACACCACTTAAATTTTATCATTGAGTTACAAAAAATTACTAGGCCTTATAGAACCAAATATGTGGTAGTGGTTAAAGAGTAAAGAGGTAGGGTTGAAACATGTGAAATACTTTAAGAAATAGGAGTAAATTATAAGCCACTCCATTATTTTTATGATGGGGCTAAATAGCAATATTGCTAGAACACATCCAAGCTCTTCCATATTGACATACACTATTAACGATTTCTGAAAATTCATAAAACATAATAAACTGCTTTGACCCTAAGGGCACTATAGTTGCAAATGTACTACATAAATAGAACATTTATGTGTTCTATTTATTATGTGTTCTATTACAATGTGTTTTGTTTTATTACAAAGTTAGCTCACTCTGTACATCATTTAGAAACTTGTTTTAACTTTATAGCCTTAAATATCTGATTGGTTATTCTCTGCGATGGAAGGTTGATAGAACATTCATGGGTCAACTGACTTTAAAGCAATAATTTTTCATTGCCAAACCAGTCCCAAGCTAACCAGGAGTAAATGAGAGTCCTCTAACTTGACTTCTTTCTGTAATATGACAGTATTACATATCATACTATAATTATGTGGCATTAGTATTGCACTCAGAACAGTGTGAGATACTAACTGGTAATGGTAAATGTTCGTAAGTGTTAAAGATTTAAAAGCGTCCTTGTAACCTGATTCATAAGAACTTTTGATTGCAGTGTTGTTAGGTGTTGTTATTTGTTTTACAGCTTAAACTTTTACCATGTTTCATTTCATTGTTAGGTCAATCAGTGTTTTACCAACACTAAGTAAAACCAGACAATATTTGTTGCTTTCAATGTCAATAGACTTTAGAGTAACATGTGGTGAATGCGCACCCCATGAAATGCTTCTTGCTTCCTATACTCTGGTCATTTAAGGGCTTCCAAGGTTCTAGTCTTCTGATCACTGTTCATTAGATGGCTCATTCTTAATGCAGACTTTATTTGTGAAGTTCAATTTGTTGAGTTAAAGTAAAATGGAAAGAAATGATACTTGTGGTGAAAGTGCAGCTTGTAGATACACAGCTAATGATGATGAATGGCAAGATTAAGCAAGCATATTGTCTTCAGGTTCCAGTGGGAATTGTAAATACTTGCTGAAACTGCTCACAGTGCTGGATTTTCCATAGGCAAAAGTGGAATGTTGCAGCAAATTTTGTGATTTCACCTGCTAATCAACAAGAATTTAGAGATGGGATGATGAGATAGTAACAAATTAGGCTTAAAATAAAGCAATATTTTCCCATTACATTTTATTTCTGTTGAGCCCTTCTTTCAAATGAAAATGTGTCACTTTTAAAATGAGGCTGAACTATCTTATTGGCAAGCTAGAAAATGCACCTTGGTTGCCAATCCGAAATACAAGAAGTCAAACACTCAGAATTTCTCCAAGTGATGTATTTCCCAAATTCTCAAACATTACCACAGACTTCAAAATCCATGGTAGCATTCCAAGCAAGGTCAAGGTAGGATATTAAGTGGAAGAGAAGAGAGATTCCATCCCTCACAGAAAGAATGGCACAAAACAAAGCTCAAAGAGAGCAAAGTGGAAAGTACACTTGGAAAATGGAGCATGATTCAGTGTGCCCAAAGGGTAGGGCTCTTTGATTAGAAGTAAATAATGGGAAAGCAGCTTTTATACTGATAGTCAAAGCCTCACATGTGAGGCTAAGGAGTTTTGAGTTTATTTTGTGGGAGATGTGAATCACTAAGTGTTTTTAAACAGAGTAGGGGAACAACTTGGAACAAGGTTCTCTAGGGAGATCACATTGGTTAGAATGTTCACGAAAGATCAAAGAAGAAATCTTGTATGTTAGTCTTATCAGATTTAGGGGTAAAGGCGTGCAGTACTGAATAAAGATGGAACAAGAGCATTATCCCCAAATGGAAGGGTATGGTCCAGCTGACTCAATCTTTTATATTCAGAAGCACTAGGGATCAGGGGGCTCTAGCAAAGAGTGATGAAATGAAAAGGTTGCATCCTTACTAGAAAACAATTTTTGTTTCTTAGTATTGATGCAAGGTTAATCCTAACACTGAACACAGTAGTGCCTTTTCACATCGCACTGTGAGTTCCTAAGAAATCTTGATATATACAACCAATGGTATAGAGAGACACTTCTAAGATGTTCTCTTCTTTTTCTTGTATAGGAAAGTGTCATTTCTGGCAGGGATAGAAGAAAGAAAAAATTACCAAACAGATCTTTGAAAGTTGAAAATAAAAGGTTCAGATCTTAAAAGTAAATAAATAAACTTTCATACAATTTTGCACCCAAATACGATTTGTATTTAATGAAGTTTTAAACATTTTCTAAGGAGGAATTCAAATATTAATGATGCCTAATGGGTATGGGTAGGAATAGATAGTATTCCTGTGATCTCTGACTAACTAATCAAATGAGAAGAAACTCTAAAAGGAAAATATCATGATAAGTCTGTGGCATGCAAATATGGTAATATTAGTTTTATTTCAAATAAATCAAGCACTCAAAAGAAGTAAAATATCAGCAATTAATGACCCTCTTCTGATATGTAGCCTAAAAAGAAGGCATGATGTTATTGTTTTATGTTTAATTGAAAAGAAATGTAAGTAAAACAATGATGTACATTTTTAGGACAGCAACTTACTAAGTAAATGACTACCTCAAATATGGCAAAGAGCTCCCAGCGTTGCTGTTAGGGCACCCACAGTTCCTGCCAGGTTATAATGGTGAAGTTTTCTTAAAAATAAAAATAGCAACACAAAACGAAAGAGCAGTAAGTTTCAAAAGGAGGGCAATTGAGATCTTTTGTAGATGAAACCTATTGGATTGACCAAAAAGTTCATTTTTTTTTCTTTCTATAAGATGGCTCTAATAGTGCTTAGTTGACTTTAACTTCTTTTGAAACAATTTTGTTAGATTGTACTATGACAGCTGTCATATCAGCATGCATTAAAAAAGACTTATCAAAATTGGCGAATTTTTGTGTAGCCATTTTAATACAGACAGTGTAAGAAAACATGCAACCTTTTGGCATATTATGCTTTATTATTTCAAGAAAGGTAAAAACACAACTAAAGCACAAAAAGAGATTTGTGCAGTGTATGGAGAAGGTACTGTGACTGATCGAATGTGTCAAAGGTGGTTTTTGAAGTTTTGTGTTGGAGATTTCTCCTTGCACGATGCTTCACAGCTGGGTAGACCAGCTGAAACTGATAGCAATCAAATCAAGACATTAATTGAGAACAGTCAGTGTTATACCATGTGGGAGATAGCTGATATACTCAAAGTATCCAAATCAATAAAGTTATTGGTATTGGTGAAAATGAAAAATGTGGCTTTTATTTTACGGAAAAAAACTAAACTGACTTATTGGCCAACTCAATACTTTTTAGAAGTAAACTGGTCAAACATATGCACAGCTGGAGAAAACAGATTGTGAAAATAGGTCCAGCTAGAAATTATGTTGGATATCCATTCAGACCCAGTTATTTTCCATCCGTGGAGGAAGATTGGCAACTGACAGGAATGTGAACCAGCGTGGAATTTCATGAGGAAGTTACACATTAGCTAGTGATAATAACATCAGGGTAGATGGAAGCTGAAGAGGGGTGCTACCAAGACAGTTAGTTGGGCAGAATTATTTAACTAATACTTGAAAGTCTCTATTCCTAAAATATTTTCTGTTGAGAGAAGATGAGTACAACTAGTGCCTGTCAGCAGAAAGCTAGCCAAGAAATCTGCTAACTTCTGCCTGTTTTTGTTTCCCATATGTGGTGTTACTCTCAGAATTGTACTTTTCTTCAACTTGTCATGTTTGCTGCCAAAAATTTTTGTAAACATGAGGTTCTAGAGTGGCAGAGGAAAGGAAGACATTACCGTGTTTTATACAAAATAAGTACATCCATATGTTTAATAAAAGTTATATTATTGTTACAATGATGAAAATTATCAGGAACATGTTACTCTCCTGATCTACTAGGACATATATGCAACCATACAATTAAATAGTTGGGAAAACATTTAGCTAAAGATGTGTTAACAGTAAATTCAATATAGGCGAATCATGTATCACACCAGTCAAAACCTGGATTACTCCTCCCCTCAAAAATCTCACAGGTTAAATGTGTTTACTTTTAATTATGACACTCAAAAATGATCACAACTGGAATACATTTAAATAATTTTACTATTTTCTATATATCACCAGCCATCCTTAGCTCACACAACACACTCTCAATTCTGGAACAGGCTATATCTTTCTATTATATTTTCTTTCTTTTTGTTAATTCCTCAGCCAGGAAGTGTATTTTTCTCCAACTCTGCTTTAAAATATTTATCATTTTTCAAGCTCTAAATAAAAATATATCTACCTTCTGTTTTGTGAAAGATAATTTCAAAATAATGAGAAGACAAGCCACAGGCTGCAAGAAAATATTGCAAAAGATACATCTGATAAAAGATTGTTATCCAAAATATACAAAGAATTTTAAAAAGTCAACAATAGGAAAACAGCTTGAGTAAAAAAAAATGAGCAGTGGACTTTAACACTCATCTCACTAAAGAAGATATATAGGTGACATATGAAAAGATGCTTCACATTGTATATAATCATAGAAATGCAAATTAAAGTAAAAATGAGATACTACTATATCCTGACTGCACCTAATACTGGTGAAGACATGGAGGATCAGGAATCCTCATTCACTGCTGATAAGAATGCAAAAATTATACATCACACTGGGACACTCTATGACAGTTTCTTATCAAATTAAATTTACTTTTATCATATGATTCACCAATGACACTCCTTGGTATTAACCCAAAGGATTTGAAATCTTATGTCTACAAAAAACCTACACATGGTCCCAGCCGGTGTGGCTCAGTGGATTGAGCACAGGCCTGTGAACCAAAGGGTTGCCTATTTGATTTCCAGTCAGGGCACATGCCTGGGCTGCAGACCAGGTCAAGTCCCCAGTAGGTGGCACACAGGAGGCAACCACACATTGATATTTCTCTCCCTCTTTCTTCCTCCCTTCTCTGTCTAAAATAAATAAAATCTTAAAAAAAACCTATACATGGATGTTTATAGCAGCAATATTCATAATTGCCTAGACTTGAAAGCAACCAAAATTTTCTTTAGTAGGTGAATGGATAAATTGTGGTGTATCTAGACAATGGGATATTATTCAGCTCTAAAAAAAGAGCTATTAAGTTATGAAAAGACATGGAGAAACCTTATTAAGTGAAAGAGGCCAGTCTGAAAAAGATACAGCATGAGTCCAGATACATGACATTCTGAAAAAGGCAGATATGTAAAGACAATAAGAAGATCAGTGTCTTCCAGGAGTGGGGAGATTGAAGAGATGAACAGGCAGAGCATAGAGAACATTTAGAAGCATGAAAATACCCTGTATTGTACTGCAATGGTGGGTCTATGTCATTACACATTTGTAAAAACCCGTAGAATATACACCACCAAGAAAGAGCCATAATCCAAATTATGGATTTTGGATGATTATGATGTGTCAATGTCAGTTCATCAATTTTGAGGAAACAATAACCCAAATAAGTACGTTTTAAAGATGTTGAAAGAAATTGAAAACTGTTAGACTGCAAGAAAATATAGACAGGATGATTTATTATATCTTGTTCCATTTAATTTGCAGGATGCTGAGAAATAGACAATGAATCACAATTACAGGAAGTCAAAGATAAAGAAAGGTAGTCTAAAATAGTTGGTGTCCAAGAATGGAAGGCTTATGCAAGAGGAAGTCTTACAGCCACAGGGGGGTTTTTTAGTGCAGATTGAAATAGTATAGAGGGAATGCCTATAATTAGCAGACATTTCAGGGAAAGTGAATACAGGACAAATAATGTAGATTTTTCAAAGACTTTTTAGGAAGATGTTGCATTATAGCCTACATTGCAAACCTTCAAAGTTATTTCCTCAAATTATCAAGCTTGTTTTTCACAGTTTTAAACATTATCAACATGAACATCTAAACCCTTAGAATCTTGACTTCTGACATAATACCTTCAGTCTTGAAGTTTACTTAAAAACTTTTTATGATTCACTGAATGTATCATAAATTGTTATTTTTATCAACTTGTACCAAATAATATCTATGTTTTTATTCGTGATCATGAATTTAAATAAAATATCCATGGATATCAGTCCGGCTGGTGTAGCTCAGTGGATTGAGCGTGGGCTGGGAATCAAAAGGTCCCAGTTCGATTCCCAGTCGGGGCATATGCCTGGGTTGCAGGCCAGGTCCCCAGTGAGGGCCATGTGAGAGGCAACCATACATTGCTCTTTCTCCCTTCCTTCTCCTCTCTCTAAAAATAAATAAATAAAATATTTATAAAAATATCCATGGATATCAGCCTGGACATAAGAATCTTTAGAGAGACAGCAAGAGTGAAAAAAGCAACCCTGGCCAGATGGCTCAGTTCATTGGAGCATCCTCCCATACACCAAAAGGCTGCTGGTTCGGTCCCCAGTCAGGGCACATACCTAGGCTGTGGATCCGATCCCCAGCTGGGACACATTTGGGAGGCATCTTTCTCACATTGATTATTCTCTCTCTTTCTCTCTCTTCCTTTCTCTCTAAAAACCAATAGAAATATCCTTGGGTGAGGATTAAATTAAAAAAAAAGAGATAAAGAAATAGAGAAAAACATTTTTTTTCACTCTTTATAACAATAAATGAAGTGAGCATTATTCCAGGCTTAGAAAATTTTGTGAGTTAAATAACAATAGTGATAGGTTTTTATTATTATTGCTTTTTAAGTTTTTTTACAGGCTAGTCAAATGGCTAATAATTGAAAGTAAATTTAGTTAGTTTAAATTAGGAAATGAGGTTTTTGACAAATTGTATTTGTGATTAGTGATACAGTTTTGCATATATTTTAATTATTTATGCATGCTATTTTAATTATTCTTTCTATTTTTAAAATTATTATTAGCTCTTGTAATCATTTCCCAAACTTTTATTTTAAAAAGGGGAGAAATTGAGACAACTGTAATAGAATAACAATAAAAAATGATTTAAATAAAGCTATTATTTAACAAAGTGCTCCATATGTAATCTTTAAGTGTTAGATCTCTTGATGTGTTTAAAGAGATTTAATAAGAGAATTATTAAAAATTTATATAATTGAGTTTGACAGACCTTTTTTTTTTAAGTCAGTGGGTTTGGGGTTTTTTTGTTACTTAACATGGGCAATTTTAATTTAAAGTATTAAAAATGTCAATCCTTGATATTTTCTTGAGCCTAAATACAATCTCAGCACAAACAAAGTACACAGTCTATAAAAAAGTGACTTTTAGGCTGTACTTACCATTACATTCCATTATATTAAAATGAGAATGTTTGTAAATATACCTAAATTATTATATCATGCACCTTTAATAATTTCTTTATTAAAATTCATTTGACAGCATTTTAAAAACACTTAACTCCTTCAGGTGAATAGCTTTTGATATGAAATGCAAATATATTAATTTAATTTATATACTTGATTTACATAAACTACATTATTATATATTAAATGACTAAATCATTTGTTTACCCTAAAGCTTAATTTTAAAAACATGAGTTTGAGATACATCGTATATAGAATTTTAGATAAATAACTTAAGACCTAGCCCTCATTTGCTTTGTAAAAAAACACAAAACTAAATAATTTAAAAAGTGCCTTTTGAGAATTTTTAAACTAATATTTATTGAGCTTTCATATTATATCAAGCCCTGTATTATATAATTTAACACAATTGTCAGTTTATAACTAATTTATAAGAAAAATTTAATTACATTAAAAAATAATTTGGTTGTAACTGTACACATACAGCAAAGGGGCCAGACCACTCATCACTGGTTTTGGCTCCCTCATGGACATTCCTGCCCTTATATCTGCTCCCCTTGGTTTTCGAATCCTTGGAGAAATCTAAGGAGGATAGAAGAGGCACTAGGGGAAAACATGACCTAAATTGTTGCAGAGATGGGAGTGAAGTTTTTCAAATACGAAGTATAATAGGCTACTTTTAAAAAATATTTTTTCTGTATAAATTTCCTCTGATAGTTCAGATTATTAGAATTGTGGAATTTTCCAATTTCCTTTCCTCTTTCTTCCCCCATCACACTTTTGTAATCACATACTCTTATTTTTAATATTTTTCATTTTAGTTGCAATTCAAAGAAGAAGAAATACTTTGAGTAAGAATCACAGTTAAATCCTGATCCTTACAAGATCTAAATAATAACCACATCTCAAGTGTCTTAATAAATCATCTGAAGTTAGACAATTTTGGACAAGTGATAATCATAGTTCTAGTAACATGAAATCATGTATGTATACTTCACAATCTATTAAATCAGAAACAGAAGTATCTCAGTGTGTCTCATAATTATTCACAAGATGGACAAAAGAATTGCTTTAACAAGGGGGGTTTATGATATAAAGAAAAGTAATATGCATTTAGGAAGTCACTGTCTATTTAGATCAGTAGTGGTCAGTGGTCATTTTAAGCCTAAAATGACATGTATTTAAAACTACCCCTATCTGCCCACTCCTACCATAACAAACCATAGTGAAATTAGGTATTTATGTAATTTCTGGACTGCCACATTTAGTTACGTGCATTCCAAATTAGGTTGTATTAGAGCCCACGTACTAAGAACCTTAGAGGACTGAACGTAATTGCTCTGTTTAGAAGGTGGAAAGCTATTTTACATCTTCCATTCCTCCTGCATTAGGATTGGGGTTGTACCAACCAGCTATAATTTAAAGCCATTATTGAAATCTTCATAGCATGATATAATTCCTTTTGCATCTTTGAAAGCCTTGGTATGAGGCGGCTCATTTCCAACGACCTTCCCACGATGATATAGTAATCACATCATGTGTAACCCAGAAAATACGTCCCTTTGTTACTGAGCACTTAGTGAGTATTTAAAATGGCCAATTTTGGGTGTATGGTTTATATGAGGACTGCTAAGTAGGGCTATCAAACTCCATGATAAGACATAAACCTAACATGGTTGTAGTTTGCTATACGTCATGATAGCTTCTCTCTTTAATAAAGAGAACTTTATTATCACACAAACAATATTATCAGTTTAGAAAACTGATAATATTACTATCAATCTTAATAACAGTTTACAAAATCATTTGAAAAGATTTTTTTTGTAATAATGGGTTGAAACTCTGTCTGAAGCTACCAAATTCACATTTTCATCTGACTGCATTTGCTAGGAAAGATAGACAAAAGAAATTTCACAATGGAGAAAGACCTTCATTCTAAGTACCACTCTACACAAGGTGGTCCACTTATGTAGGATAGGCCACAGAATAGTTTGGTTAATACTATTTTATGTGCTTTGAATCACACATAAATGTGATGGTGATGATGAAATAGATGATGCAAAGTGAGATAATTTGAAGAGAACTCACAGATTATGTATTTATAAACATGTAAAGTATGTAAAACACAGAAAGTGCAATAACCCAGTGAACAGCATCTAAGCCCTTTCCACTCCTAGGCCAAAGCGACAAGGGCCAGGTGAATTCCTGGGTCCCTGAAGAAGACAGTAAATGTAAACTTGGTAGTAGTCTTCAGTGGAAGAACACATTCATCTCCATGCGAGTACTTAAGAAGAAGCCAAAGGCAAAGATACCCTGACTGTTTTCTCCTCTCTTCCTTCAATCTCCTGCTGGTCTTCCTGAATCCAACAGAAGCCAGGGAACATAGGCAACATTTTAATATGATCCACAAAGGTGAGTCTTCTAGAACAGAGAACAAGATAGAAGAAAGTAGACAGAAGATCTGGGAGGTCACCACAATAAGGACAGTATTAAACAAAAAACACATTTTTTAAAAATGCAAAATGAAATATATTTCCTATATAAAAATTAGAAAATAAGTAAAACAAATCATGGTATAAACTATCCCTTTTTACCAGTTATTATTTTTCCTAATGATAGTGGAAAAACAATAGCAAGGACAAACAAAAAATCTCCTTAGGCATGGATACATGGAACAGACTGACAGACCTCTGAGGGAAGAGGGTTGGGGGACTGGAAGAGATTGGCCAAAGAACATATATGCATGTATGCATAGCACATGGACACAGACAACAATGCGGTGAAGACTGGGGTTGGGGGTGGGGGTAGGAGCTGGGTGGAGAGGAACAAAAAGGGGAAATGGGGGACATCTATAATAGTGTCAACAGTAAAATCAATTAATCAATAAAAGAATTAGGGAAATCTTTTGGATGGTTTTATTTTGTGACTTAAATGATGATACGAAAGTCCTAGTTCCTCTTTGTCTCTCTGCCTGCCTTAGTATCCATATTAACCTAAAACTGATGCCTCAAGGTGGCAAAATGGCTGCAGCGCTTCCAGACTTGATATCTGAAAGAAAAATGCAAAGAGAAAACTGGCCCTTGCAATTTATTTACCCAGAACTTTCAGAAAAATTTCATCTGCCTCTATTGGGCCTGAATGAATCACCTGCACCAATCTCAGTGGTCAGAAGAGAACCATATACAGATTAGTTTTGGATGATGTTATAGAAAGCAGTAACTGACGGAGAATAGGATTACCATCCCTCAAACTGATGTCTGAGTCAGCATCACCCCCAACAGTATGGTGGCAGCACTTAGGAACAGGCAGAATTAATATTGTGAAGACAATCTCAGTATCTAGTATTTCCCCTTTACTCTCCACAACCCCTTTAACAGATGAGGAAACAGACTTAAACAGGTCAAGAACACTTCCTGATGGCATTCAGCTATTAAGTAATAAGGCGGGTATTACATTTTTAATTTTCTAGTTTAAATTTCTATATTTTCCAACCACTATAAATTCCTATAAGAAGTAATTATCTAATGTATAAAATGTCATATAGTCTTATGAATAAGGGCTTTTAACATATAAAGCACAAAATCAAAAACATAGATAAAATTAATAACTCAATAAACCCACTTTAAGAAAGTATTTTTTTAATATAAGCATTAGTAATCAATTTTACAATAGATTAAGGACTAAGGTTCACTAATACATTTTTTAAAACAAAATTTGGAACACAGAGAAACTTGGAATAAGAATTACTACTACTCAATGAGTATAACATGTATAGGCATTTGACTACTCTACACATAAAATTAACTCTGAATTTGAAAAAATAATCAGATTACCAAATCTTTTAACTATATTTTATTGATTATGTTCTTACAGTTGTCCCAATATTTTCTCCCCTTTATCCCCCTCTGCCCTGCACCACCCCACCCTCCAGCATCCCCTACCCCTCAGTTCATGTCCATGTAACTTCTTTGGTTTCTCCATTTCTTAACCTTCTCCTGTCTATTTTGTGCCTACCAATTATGCTTCTTTTTCCCTGTACCTTTTCACCCATTCTCCCCCCTCTTCCTCCATGCTGATAACCCTTTATGTGATCTCTATTTCTATGATTCTGTTCCTGTTTCAGATGTTGGCTTAGTTTTTGTTTTTTAGGTTCAATTGTTGATAGTTGTGAGTTTGTTGTCATTTTACTGGTCATAGTTTTTGATCTTTTTCTTAGATAAGTCCCTTTAACATTCCATTTAATAAGAGCTTGGTGATGACAAACTCCTTTAACTTTACCTTACCTGGAAATGATAGCTTTGCTGGATAGAGTAATCTTGGATGTAGGTCCTTCCCATTTATGACTTCGAATACTTCTTTCCAGCCCCTTCTTGTCTGTAAGGTTTCTTTTGAGAAATCAGCTGACAGTCTTATGGGAACTCCTTTGTAGTTGACTCTCTCCTTTCCTCTTGCTGCTTATAAGATTCTCTCCTTGTCTTTAATTTTGGGTTACTTAATTATGATGTGTTTTGATGTGTTTCTTCTTGGATCCAACTTCTCTGGGACTCTATAAGCATCCTGGACTTGCATGTCTAGTTCCTTTTCCAGATTGGGAAAGTTCTCCTTCATTATTTGTTCAAATAAGTTTTCAATTTCTTGCTCTTCCTCTTCTTCTTCTGGTACCCCTATAATTTAGATGTTGGAATGCTTAAAGTTGTCCTGGAGGTTCCTCAGCCTTTCCTCAATTTTTTGAATTCTTGTTTCTTCATTCTGTTCCGGTTGGATGTTTATTTCTTCCTTTTTTCCAAATCATTGAGTCCCAGTTTCCTTCTCTTCACTGTTGGTTCCCTGTGTATTTTCCTTTATTTCACTTTGTATTGCCTTCATTTCTTCCTTTATTTTGTGACCAAACTCAATAATTTCTGTGAGCATCCTGATTATCAGTGTTTTGAACTGTGCATCTGATAGGTTGTCTATGTCCTCATTGCTTAGTTCTTTTTCTGGAGTTTTGATCTGTTCGTTCATTTGGGCCATATTTCTTTGTCTTGGTGCATCTGCTATGTTAAAGGGGCAGAGCCTTAGATATTTGCCGGGGCGGGACAACCCACATTGCTGCATTGTGGTGCTGTATGTTCAGGAGGAGTCAGAGAGGGAACACTGCCTCTTGCTTGCTTTCTTGGCTCTCACCCCAATTTTTGTCACTTCCCTTTCTTCCCACAACTCAACTGGGCCCTTGCAGGTGCTGTTTCCCAGGTGGATGGGCTTGTGTATGTTCTAGGATCTCATGGGCCTCTCCAATGGACTCTTCTGTGAGACTGGAAGTTTCTCCTGCTGCTTCAACCCTTACAGGTTTTTACAGGCAGAGGCTTTTGAGGCTTTATTTCCCTGTGCTGGAACCCAGGGTTGCACAGTCTGTCTTGTTCCCCAGTTATTCCTCCTGGCTTATCTCTGCATGAATGTCCACCAGCTGCTGCCTAGCCACCCCAGCTGACCCTCTCCGCCCCTTCTACCAGTCTGGATGAGTACTTCTTTAACTCTTTGGTTGTCGGACTTCCATGCAGTTTGATTTTCTGGCTATTCTGGCTGTTTTTTTGTTTTTAAATTCATTGTTATCCTTCTTTTGGTTGTGTGAGGAAGTGAAGCATTTCTACCTACACCTCCATCTTTGCTATCCAGATTACAAAAATTATGAAGAGGAATGAAAGAAGTAGTCATTGTATAACTACTGTGTCTATGGATAAAGTACTAAGTATTTAAAATATGCTTAAATGTGCGTGTATATTTTTGATCTCCTGAATTTTATGAATTGCCTAATTTATCATTACCCTAATTTTTTAATGTTTTTGTTTGTGTCTTTGAATGTTTGTACATGGTAGATAATAGTTTTATATTTAATAAAATTTATAAAATACTTAATTATAAAGATATTTAACTGTGTCTTTTCCTGTTTACATCCTGACACTATTAGACCAAATTATGAACCTAGGCTCCTCTATACCTTTTGAACTATGTAAATATCAAGTCTAAAGCAAAAAGAAAAATGACTATCATTCCCCAAGTACATGGTTTCTTCTGCAAAAAGCAAAAGAAATCAAAGAAAAAGTTGAAACAAAAAGTAAGATCTTACCATTTCAGAGAACCAATTTCTCTCACATTGAGACAAACTTTACCCTTTGTCATGCACTTCTCACCACTAAACAAAGTTGGAAAAACATCACAAAGATGAAATGTCTGGCTTTTCCTACTATGCCCCCTGGGAGTTAATGAGGGTTTATAACCTACTTCCAAGCCCCAGACATTGAACACAGTACTGGGCTTACTGTAAATATAGAATGAATACAATATTTGGAAGAGAGGGGGCATAATTTATTGATACAATGTTAAATATTATATCAGATTTTTTCTTTGTGTTTTAGTTTGTTTTTATATAAAATGGTCAAAACTTTTATAGTACAGCTTAAAGTAATTCCTGCCCTTGCCAGCAGTTGGTACTCAGGTTTGGAAATTATGGAGGCATGGGGCAAAATATAGGAAAGAAACATGTGCAACACTTCCCCAAAAGTTGCTTATTATGACCAAATTGTAGTCTATGCTTCTTTTATTACTACACTTCTTTTATTAATATTTCATATTTAGGAGGTTTCCTTGTAACTATCAGGAAAGTATTTTAACTGTGTTCACAGACTGACATTAAATTTGGTATAATATATAACTTGAAATAGTTATAAGATCAAGAAATCCACTAAACTACACTGTATTTAGATAATACAATTTAAACTTTCAATTAACCATGTTACCATATTTACTGCACATGGAATCTATACCTCTTCGACAATCCCTTTCTGAGTAAGCAGAACATAGTACACATGTTAAGTTATATGAGATCACACAGGCTGGATTTATCCCCTCATGGGATGAAAGTCTTATTAGGGTGAATTTGGGATGGTCCACAGCTTCTTCCCTCTCATCTGCTTTTTATTTCGGCCAGCAGTGCAGAGTCTATGGAGAATCAATGCACTCAGTGACACAGGGGTGGTGGGAAGTATCGGCAGAGTCCATATCAGGGTCAAGTTTCTCTTACAGCCTTCGATTCATTTGGCAGCCCGTCCCGTGTAGCAGACCTTCGTGTGGCCTTCAGAGCGTGAGGAGGCCGACTTCCATGGCCCAGGAACAAAGGCCATGTTCCTGCCAAGGAACAGAGCAGGTCCCCAAAGCTTTGCTGTACAGAAATCTATGGAACATAAAAGGTGATAATTACGAATGTAGATATGGTCTGTCTCTTAGAGTTTTAATAATAGATGGAAGTAGCTCATTGGGATTGAAAGGTGCCAGATTTTGTTTTCAGGCCCATTTTAAGACTCCCTGTGTCTTCTTAGAAATCTACTCGTTTTATCTATTAGCAACACACTCTTTATTAAAACAATCAAAATCCCATGACTTCAACCTGAAGCATGATTAATTTAAGTCTCATGTATTTATTTGCATAACTCAACAGAGGTAGGAAAAGAGTAAATAAACATTTGTTGAACAACTATTGCCCCATGTCGACAGAATGTTAGTTAATTCATGGGGGAGATGATCAGAAAATTAATTAAAATTCACCTCATATTTATCCCTAGAAGATAGAATAGAAAAACAATTGACTAGGTAAATATATTGAGATAATGAAAATTATGCAAAACAATATATTACCTATATTAAAATATCTGTTAATAATTTAGGTTAATGATTTCTTACCAGGCACATAGTAAGTTATTTTAATCCGAGGGCCTCTCTCATTTGTCACCACATGTCTGTTTGTATTTTTAAAACCCTTCAATATAAATGTGCATGTATTTATTTCCGTTTGCTTTCAAAACAGATTAAAACACAAGTGCACTGGCTTTGCACCGCTGACTCCGTCTGCAGACTCTGAGCTGAAGTAAGACACGCTTGTCATGAAGCTGTCTCAGGATTTTCAGGACAGATTATTGTTAGGAATGTTTACTGTAGATGAGTAAATACATTTCAGTTAAAGGTTATATGTTGAAGTGTATCTCAGAGGATCAACTTTTTGACTAAGGTTCTTTCCCCAAACTAAATGTCTAAATAATTTCCTGCTTTAAAACCTTAGGGTTGCCCTGGCTGGTGTAGTTCAGTGGATTGAGCGCAGGCTGAGAACCAAAGGGTCCCGGTTCGATTCCCAGTCAGGGCACATACCTGCGTTGCAGGCCAGGTCCCCAGTGGGGGCCATGTGAGAGGCAACCACACACTGATCTTTCTCCTCCTCTCTTTCTCCCTCCCTTCCCTTTTGTCTAAAAATAAATAAATAAAATCTTAAAAAAAAACACCTTAGGGTTGTCTTACTTTTGTACTTGCAAACTAAGCTTCTAACAACTGATTATAATTTTAATGACTAATTTGGTTTCATGAACAACTATGAAAAGATAAGCAATGTGAACATAAGAAAATCAATCCATTTTTAATGTAGTCTTGTACACTTAACGATTCTGCTCTGTTTGACAAATTTAATGTTGGTAAGATCATAGCATATATATTTCACATAAATCTGAAAGAAACTGCTCTGCATGGTAAATTGTTTTGCTTGAAAATAAGAATATGATATGGGAGACTTTTCAATGATTTTTTTTAAAGATCTTAAAACAAAAATCAAGTCACAAGTTGTTTATATAGCACTTTGGACAGTTTTTTGAGTTGAAATATATTTGAGTATCATGGTCATTCATTATTCTTGTCTCTTATAGTGACAGTTCATTTTAATAAAGCTCACTATTCCTCACAAAATGTTACTATTTGATACAAACTGGAGTTCTCAGTACATTACTACATTTTTAAAACACTGAAATACTATCAGGGCTGCCCTCATTTCATTTCTCATTCTAGTCCCAAGGATATCTCACCTTTGTACATGTATTCAATTTGTCAGATATATATGGATGACTTGCAAAATCCAATTTTCTGTTCAGCTCTCTCTTCCTAAGTTCTAGGCTGCAGCTATCCTAGTGGAAATCTTCACAAGGATGTCTTCCACAGATATTAAACTTGACTGCCCCAAACTAAAGCCTCCTCATTTTTCCTTCTTTGTATTCCTGCTACAATAAATAGCATCATATTTCACCAAGTTCTAAAACCAAGTACCTGAGAGCTACTTTTGACTTTGCCTTTTACCTTACTCCCCTCTATGAAATTGATCATAGAGTCTTGTTGACTGTGTCTTTTGGACCATCATTATTTGTCTCCTTACCACATCTTCTGCTTATCATTTTATTTCCTCCTAAAATAAAAAAATATGGCCATGACATTTTTATTATTGAAATCCCCTATGCTGCCAAATATTGCAAGTGTACTCACAGCATTTATGACACCTCTCAGAGCACCTGACCCATGGCTTCCTCCTCACACAGGCAGTCTTCTCCCTTCGGCCACCCTACAGCCACAGAACTCGTCCATTTCTTCAGTTGCCACGCTCTGTCTCATTGCCTTGTCTTTCAGCAGGCAGTCCCCATATATGTCCAGAATACTCTTCACCTTCTCTTTCCCTTCCTCCCACTTACTGGCTTAAATCTAAATTAAACATCTGTCTCAATCTCTACATCAGTTCCTCTAAAAGACTTCTCATGGCCCTCAATTAAATCTCCCGTTCAGAGAAAGGGGTCTCTCAAGTGTGCTCTTATTGCACACTGCATTTTCCTATCATACCAACATTCTACTGAAATTGATTCTTTAGTTGCTTATAAAATTGTTATTTATTATATCTTTTTCACTAGATTACAATCTCTATTGAAAGTCCTGTCAAACTTTTCCATCAAACTCTCTGGAAAGTATCCAGCCATGTACTATAGAAAATGGAGACATTTATTGAAGAAGATACAAGATACAAGAAACATTGTACATAGGACAATGACACCTCAGTCCCCTTCAAAGTAGGCACCTTGGGACCTCACATAGTTCTCCCAGTATCTCTTCCACTGTTCAAAATACTCTGCAAAATCCTTTGTTAGAATTGCCATCAGCTGCCCTGTCGTGTTTTCCTGAATCTCATTGATAGTCTGAAATCTCTTCCCTTTCAAAGGTGATTTTAGTTTTGGGAAAAGCCAGAAGTCTCAGGACACCAAATCTGGGTTGTAGAGGGGCTGAGTCACCTTGATGACTTGATGCTTTGCCAAAAACCTCTGCAAGAGATGTGATGCATGAGCAGGTACATTGTGTGATGAAGCTTCCAGTTACCAGTTGCCCATAGCTGTGGCTGTTTTCATTGTACTGCATCTCTCAACTGACAGAGAACATTGAGTTAGTACTTCTTATTCATTGTTTGTCCTGGAGGGGCGTAATCTTCATAGATAAAACCTCCCCAATCAAAAAACACAGTTAACATGGTCTTGATCTTGCTGTGATTTTGCCGTGCCTTTTTCAGGCGTGGAAAACCAGGTGACTTCCATTGGGACGACTGGGCCTTCATTTCCGGATCATAGCCATAGACTCATGAATCATCTCCAGTTATGACCTTCTTTTTTTTTTTTTTTGGTATTTTTTTAATTAATTTTTTTGTTTAATTACAGTTATTTGCAGCCTCTCCCCTCCCCACTCCCTTCCCCTCCCGTCCCACCCCCCCAACCTCCCTCCTCCCCCTTAGTTCTGTCCATGTGTCCTCTACAGTGATTCCTGAAAACTCTTCTCCCCATTGTCCCCTCCCCCCTCTCCCCTGGCTATTGTTAGACTGTTCTTAATTTCAGTGTCTCTGGTTATGTTTTGCTTGCTTTCTGCTTTTGTTGGTTATGATCTGGTTAAAGGTGAGATCATAAGGTATTTGTCCCTCACTGCCTAGCTTACTTCACTTAGCATAATGCTCTCCAATTCCATCCATGCTGTTGCAAAAGGTATAAGCTCCTTCTTCCTCTCTGCTGTGTAGAATTCCATTGTGTAAATGTACCATAGTTTCTTGATCCATTCATTTGTAGATGGGCATCTAGGTTGTTTCCAGCACTTAGCTATTGTGAATTGTGCTGCTATGAACATAGGAGTG